>PVHP010007272.1:0-57326 GCA_004024765.1 Zapus hudsonius | reverse complement strand
GAAAGATCAGGAGTTCAAGGTCACCTTCAACTATATATCAAGTTGAGGACAGCCTGGGACACCTGAGGAACTGTCTGAAAATAAAAGAAAGAAAGAAAAAAGAAAGAAAGGAGAGAAGAAGAGAAAATAGGACAAGAAGGCATATCTTAAATTGCTGCTTTCAGATTTTGATTTAACACATACAGTTTATGTGACAGAGGGGCTGGCATTAATTATTGATATTAATGTCACTATCATTTATTTCTTTAATGAGACATATATCTCTGTTTTTGTGTTTACAACATTCTTTTGACTGAGCCCTCAAATATTTCCTGTCTAGCTAGTGGGGATTTCTGTAGAGGATTAGCTTCTATCTATCCATAGGAATTAAAACCAAATTTTTCTTTCTCTTCTCCATCCTTCCTGCTAGAACCTTCTCAGGCAGTATGGGGGAGATGAGAGATTGCATAATGCTGTGAGCTTGGGGTGCTTTGCCTTGGAGAACAATTAAGGTGTAGGGATAAAGAAGGCAGAGGGTGGAATTTAAATAGAGTAACTAGGCAGGCTGCTCAGAGGAGGTGACCAGTGAGTTCCATGAGGGGAATGTAAGAAATATCTATATAGATATTTTCTGCATATTTGAGTCGATGGGATAGCAAGCATTGAATACTGAGTGGGAGTAGGGATGGTGGATTCCCGAAATATCCAGGAGGCCAGGTGGTTGGAGGGGGCTGAGTAATGCATGATTATGTCAGAAAGGTGGGTACGTGGTCAGGACTGAACCTATGTGTGAGAAGGGGCAGGTGGAGGGCTCTTGGGAGGGAAGGATGTGATGAGCCTTTTCCTTTGCAAGTAACTGAATAGGGAGCAGACAGCAGCAGGATGATGGACCCCCTGCCCCCAAACCCAAAGACTTTATAGTGGTGCCAGAAATGATGGTAATTGGCTTGCATTGAAGTGTGGCAGTGGCGGTGGTCAGAGGTGGTTAGGTTTATGTGACGTTTTAAAATGTGTGTGTGTATGAGAGAGGGGGGACAAAGGGAGGAGAGAGAAAGATTTATGGAGGTGTACTGGTGCTTCTGCTAGTGATGGGGTTAGCAGGATGTGTGTGTGTGTGTGTGTGTGTGTGTGTGTGTGTGTGTGTGTGTGTGTGTTTCATCCAGGGATAGGGTCAGTCTAGGCAGATTTGATATTCATGAACCCAAACAAGTAAGGAAACCCATCAAACTGTATCTTTCCCCAAATGCAATACAAATTCAGCAGATGAGCTAAGCTAGCTGCTGGTGCTCTTGTTTCTCCTCCTCAACACGAGGACGATTACAGCTAAACACCTTGGAGAAAGTTATCCAGTCTCTGAGTTTGTTAATTCCATTTCTAAAATAGCTCTTAAGTCTCTGCTTGCTCATAGCGGGGATAATTAAAACTAATGAAGTGAATTTAGGGGTGCGCATCGGAGACCCAGCCTGGAGAATCTGCCGGTGATCACAGACGCACTGTGGCTTCTTTGAAGGTAATTGTCGGATGGCCCTTCTTCATTTGTATTCATGGAGACAGGTGCCATTTTCCTGGTAAACAGTTCAGGATACCCGTCATATGTTACATTTCAGAATTCAGAATTCTTCGTTACCTTTAAAGAGTTCTTGGGTTTTACCTTCTGATCACAAATGACTAAGCATGAGACATTATATGTCATATATCCTTATCCTGCAAATAATGAATTTAAGAGATGAGAAATTATAGAGAGGAAGGGTGAAAAAGAGAGAGAAAACGATCCCTTGTGTAGTGTTGGGATAAATACTGATCACACACTTCTGATGTGCCGGCTGGTGTTACCTGAACTGAAGAAACACATGAAAACAGACAAGGTCTGTCTTGTTGGGGGTCTTTGGGTTTAGTTAGTAGAAACCACAATAGGAAAATTCTCAGTTGATGAAAAGTGCAATGCAAGAATGAAAGTTGGTCAGAGAGGGATTTTGTGGTCAAACCTCAAAACCTAGGGGTTTTAATGTAGCTACTGTGAAAATCAGTATGGAGCTTCATTCAAAAAGTAAAAGGAGATCTGGGGAGTTGGCTTGGTGGTTAAAAGCACTTTCCCCTCAACTGCCGAGTACCCATGTGAAAAGCCGGGCTTAGACACACATAACCCTAGTCTATGGGGTCAGTTACTGGAGAGTCACTGGGGCTTGCTGACACAAAATGGCAGCTCTGGGTTAAGGGAGAGACCCTGTCTCAAGGAAGTACATGGAAGGGTGCTTGGAGTTCTCCTTTGGCTTTTGCATACATACATATGCATGCACTACATATAATATTCTATATCACACCACACATACTCTACACACAAGCATCACACACCACACACAACACTTCATACCATACCAAACATACTCTGCACACACCCAGATCACACATGTCATAACACACCAGACACACACCACACATAATACTCTATACCACGCCACACATACTCTCTGCATGCACACGCAAGACCTCACGCACATGCGTGCACACACACAATACTCATCAAAACTAAAATTAAAATACCACATGACCCAGATATACCACTCCTAGGCATGTTCTCTAAGGACTTGATATTCTACTGTAGAGATACTTGCTCATCCTTGCTTATCACTGCTCTTTTCACAATAGCAAAGAAATAGAATCAACCTAAATGTTCATCAACAGGCAAATGGATGTTGAAAATTTGGTAGATATACAGAATGGAATTTTATTTGGCCATTAAAAAAAGGAATTTTCAGGACAATGGATAGAATAGTAACCCAGGCTCAGAAAGACAAATACCTTATGCTCTCTTTTATATGCTTGTCCTGGTTTCCAAGTGTTAAATATGTGTATTGAGGCGGCAATAAATGCAGGCAAAGGCCAGGGAACTAGAAATGGGTTCACAGGATGGAAACCCCGAGATCTTAGGGGAAGAGTGCAGGGAAGACAATGGAATGCAGTAGATATTCAAGTGGAAGGGTGAATGCTGGGGACAAGTCAGAATGAGGATGATAGAAAGCAGAGGTGCTGAGAGGGAGGAGGGAAAGATGCCAAGTTACCTCTTCCTGGTCAGTGGACCTCAGCTGAAAACTCACAGCCTTTGAGACTCTTGGGACCATCTTTAGCTTCAGGTTGTAAGACTCAGGACAGATGTGACCTCAAATGTCCTGCCCTTACTTTAGTTACTTTCTACTGAATTCCAAAGCATATCTGTTTCATCATTCAGACCTAGGTTCAAATCTCAAGGTTGCCACTTACTGGATAAGGGATCATGGGCAAGGAATACAACACACCCTAGCCTTAGCTTCTCCATCTTTAAAATTAACATAACAAGAAGTCTCACTATAGCAGTCCACTTCTCTTTACTGGGACAAACACCCAGCTAGAAGCAGCTTATAGAAGGAAAGGGCTTATTTCAGCTTACAGATTCAAGGGGAAGTTTCATCATGACAGGAAAAGCATAGCAAGAACAGACATCAGAGTGGTCACACACTGTCACATCAGCCGGAAGGAAGTAGCAAGAGTAAGCTAGCTGGATAATGAATCCCAAAGCTCACTTCCGGTGACATACCTCCTCCAGCAAGGCTCGGGAGTAAGTATGAGACTTAATCACATATAAGGCTATGGGGGGACATTTCACAGTCAAACCACTATCCCTGCCTCATGGGATCATTAAGATAATAAGAGCTAGACTTTCTGAGATACAAACACATTGCATTTAATGTCTTCAACACAGTTTACAGAGGTAGAACTATTATTGTTCCCATTCTTTGTATGGGGAAACTGAGGCTCAGAGAGGTTATATGATTAGTCCGGAACTTCACATCTAGGAACAAGGAAGTGACTTCTTTCAGTTCATATCACGACTGAGTGGTCCAGATAAGTATTAATTCCACTGAGCACTTTGGTTCCAAAGACTGAACCTTATTCCCAAATGACATTTGCTCTGTTTCATATTATTATTACCAAGCCCTAGTAGAATACCCATTTTCCATGTCAACTCAGGATTTTGTCAAGGGCAAGGATGAGGGCTTAGTTCCCGCTATATCCCTCACCACAGATGTGGAGCATGACTCTCAGCAGGCACTGAATGTTGCTTCAATGGAAAACGATGCCCAGACACCAGGCTGGAATTCTCATTCCTGCATGCATTCCCTTCTGTGGTGGTTGGAATATAAAATGTACCCCATAGCCTGAAGTGTTTGTAATTAAGCCTCCTACTTTGTCCCCAGCTGGTGGAGCCTTTGAGAGGTGGAGCCTTGCTGGAGGAGGTGTGTCACTAGGGTGGGGCTCAGGATTTTATAGCCCAGCCCCACTTACCAAACATAGAGAGCTCACTTTCTCTATGTTCTCCATTCTCTGTGATGCTGTGGAGACATGACACCAGGCTGTCTGCTCTGCCATGCTTTCATCACCATGATGTAAATTTCCCTCGGAACTATAAGCCTGAAACAAACCCTCCCATAAACTGCTTCCAGTTGGGGGTTTTGTCCCAGCAACAAGATGGTAACTATGATCCCTTCCAATGCCGTTCATTTACTCTACCTTGTGGAGATGATCTCCTCTTTCCCAGAATGCATCAAGCTTTCTCAGTCCATAGAGAAGGTGAGACTGACATTGAAATAAATATTTCGGCAACTTCTTCCACCCTTGAGCTTCCCCTCTATGAAGAAAGAATCTCATCACAACAGGAATTAAGGCAATGCGTTGTATCTGGCATCAGCCAAGTGCCCACACAAATGCTAAACATAGCACAAAGGAGGAGAAGGACTCTCTGAGGCAGACAGAAAACTTCTCCTAATTCATTCTCTTGCCAGCATGGGAGACGGTGAGTGTGTCATGGGCAGGACAATTAAACTGAATTATGACCCAGCCAAGCGAAAGAGTTGTTGTAATGGCAAGATCAAGGGAGCCAATGACAAACCTTTCAGTGAGATGGGAGAAATAGGGACCTGAAGGCAACGTCTAATGATCTTGGCTGTGTCCATTTTAGAGCTGGGAACTGGCCTTTAAAAAAAATGTCCAAAGTCCTCAGGCTCTGGTGAGATGCATAGTTAATAAGTGCAATAGCAGAGCAATCAGTACACACCCTGTGGCTGCACATCATTTCGTAGGAGCGTGTCTGTCTAGACCTCTTAATGAAGACTGTGCTGGTGCTGAGTGGTCCTGGGACAATGCAGTGCTTGTCCTCTTGTTCCAGATCTTCCGAGATCCCTCAAGCACTTCAGTGAGGAGGGTTCATGTCCTGAAGCAGAGAGGACAGGAGTGGTCCTTAGGGACATAGCAGTACAGAGACTGGTGAGGATAAAGAGATACCCCTTCTTGTTAGGATGAAAAGACAAGTCATCGTGAGTTTTGTTCTAGGAGACTCAACCACCAGGCTCCAGAGTCATCAAGACATGTTGCAATCTTGGACTCCTAAGGCAACATCTCCTCTCCTCTTGCATCGCTCTGAGCTCCTGTGTGTGGGTGAGGAAAGGGAGGGGTCGGGACAATCTCAGATGATGCCTATGTCCATTGAGACTGGGTTGAAAATGTCCCCTTTTCTTTCTTATTCCTCCTTCTCTCAACCACCTCACCCCACTGATATCACTGACTATCTGATACTGTAAAATTTGGAACTACCCACGGAACTTATAATTGCTTTAAATTCCCAGTTTTGTTAATTATGTTAACAGCCGTAGAAATCTCCCCCTCCTCCAAAGTGTAGTCTTCAATTCCTTTTAAGAAACAAATGAAATGCCATTGCTATTCCTCACTACATACACTATGTTAACCATATAGAATAATAGGTTTCATTATAACATTTTCATGTGTGCACATCATGTGTGTTGTTCAACTCACCTCTTCCATTCCCTTCTCAGGCTTCCCAATCCTCCTCTGTCCCTTTCCTATCCCTGACATTCTCCCTTCTACATCCATCTCCTTTAAAAATATTTTATTTATTTGTAAGTGGAAATATACAGAGAGGGGGAGAAAGAGGGAGAGAGAGAGGGAGAGAGAGGGAAAGAGAGAGAAGGAGAGAGAGGGAGGGAGAGAAAGAGAGAGGTAAAGAGAGAGAAGGAGAGGGAGAGAGAGAAAGAGAGGAAGAGGGAGAGGGAGAGAGAAAGAGAGGAAGAGAGAGGGAGAGAGAGAAAGAGAGAGAGTAGAGAGAGGGAGAGAGAGGAAGAGAGGAAGAGAGAGAGGGAGAGAGGGAAAGAGAGAGGGAGGGAGAGAGGGAGAGAGGGAAAGAGAGAGGGAGGGAGAGAGGGAGAGAGAGAGAAAGAGAGAGAGAGAGAGAGAGAGAGAGAGAGAGAGAGAGAGAGAGAGCGCATGGGTGTCCCAGGGCCTCTAGCCTCTGCAAATGAACTCCAGATGCATGCAACAATTGATGCATCTGGCTTACAAAGGTACTTAAAAATCCAACCCAGGTTGTCAGGCTTTGTAGGTAAGTGCATTAACCACTGAGCATTCTTTCCAGCCCTTATCTGTTTTTGAACATGAGGGTAAACATGCAATATTGTCTTTCTGATTCAGATTTATTTCACTTAACATAGTGATCTTCAGTTATATCCTATACCCCTGAAATTTAGTTCTTCTTTATGGCTGAATGATATTCTTTATCTCTTCTCTCTCTCTCTCTCTCTGCATCACATTCTCTTTATCCATTTATCTGCTGATTGGCACCTAAGCTGCTTTCATAATTGGGTTATTGTGTTACAACAAATATGGATGTGCAGGTGTATTAGTTAGGGTTCTCTAGAGGAATAGAACCAACAGAATGAATTGTAAAAAATGATTTATTGAATTAGCTCATGGCAGTCTCACAACTGTAGTCTGCCAGCCCGAGTCAAGAAACTGGTAGCCACTAAGTCCACTAAGTGGTTGGATGCCTCAGCAGTCCCAATCCAGCACTGAAGGCCTAAAGGCTTCCTGGGGAGCCCCTGGTCTTCAGTCCAGGCTGGAAGGCTGAGGAAGCTTTGTCACAATTCAGACAAAGAGATTCATGACAAGCACCAGCAGTAAGGCAGACAGGAGGCAGAGAGAGAAAGACAGAGATTTCTTTGCCTTTTCTATAACCTTAGGGCAAGGTCTTGCAACCCTATTCCAGATTTGTTGGCTTCCTGAGTCTCTGTAATTTCCTTCCTGTACTGCCCTCTCAGGAAGGCACTATTGTTTCTAGCTGCCCTGAGCTCCCTTACATCCTGTCCCCTAC
This sequence comes from Zapus hudsonius, assembly GCA_004024765.1. Lineage (NCBI taxonomy): Eukaryota > Metazoa > Chordata > Mammalia > Rodentia > Dipodidae > Zapus > Zapus hudsonius. Next base: position 50,152 of record PVHP010007272.1, on the reverse strand, counting down.
TGAGAGGCTGCCTTCCTGTGAACATCCTCAGAGAGCCACCCAAGATTATTCAAAAGATCAGGTTGACAACAAAACCTACCGATCACAACAGGTTTATGTGGTGATTTAGAGTCCTTCATGTGGATTCCCAGAAGCAGTATGGCTCTATCATAGGGTTGGTCTGTTTTTAGTTCTTCATTATGTAAGTGCATATTCATGCATATATGCCGTACTTGATTCTCATGTGTTCTCTTTCTACACTGCTCTCCTTCATCTCTCCTGAGCCACACCAGCCGACTCCCTTCCCTCTTCCAGAGAGCTTCCTATTATCCTTTCACATTACATGTATTCCATTACTCTCTCTGTACCCCATTAAGATACCTTCTTTCCCTCTCATGATTTTGTGGGTCTGGCTTATTTCACTTAACATAATGATTTACAGTGTTATTCATTTTCCTGAAAATGGCATAATTTCATTTTCTTATAGCTGAATAAGATCTCATGGCATATATATACCATACTTTCTTCATCCAGTAATCTGCTGGTGGGCATGTAGGCTAGCTCTATTTCTCCGCTACTGTGAATAGTGCAGCAATAAGCATCAATGGACAAGTATCTCTGCAGTATCTTGACTTAGAGTCCTTTCGGCGTATAGCTGGGTCATGTGGCAGTGTTTTTAGTTTCTGGAGGAACCTCCATACCAATTTCCATAGTGGCTGTACTAGTTTTCAGTTCCAATAACTGTGCATCTGGGTTCCCACCTCTTGGCATCCTCACTGGCATTTATCATTGGTAAGGATATTTTTTCATTTACCCACTGAGATAGGTGTTTATATTTTTCTTGACTACATTGAAAGAAGGGCTAACTAGGGGTGATTTTGACACCCGTGCCCAAGAAACATGTGGAGATACCTGGGGACAATTTTGTTGTCACAGCTCAGGGAGGGTTGCTATTGGTATCATGTGGACAGAAACCAGGGATGCTACTAAACATTGCATAATGCACAGGGAAGACTTATTACAGTAAAGAATCACCTGAACCATGTGAATAATGCCAGGTTTAGGGATGGAGGACTTTTTACCTACCTTCTCCAGCATACTGAGCACTTTCTTCCCAGATCAGTATAAGTTGTTAATATAGTAGCGGCAGGTGTGCGAGTAGCAGGTGGCTTTTACTACCTTATGTGGCGTAAGTAGAGGTTACAACATTCTACATGGAGGTAGGCCTTATCTAACATGAATGGCATCTTCATGAGAAGAGGAAACTTGGTCTATGGCATACCACCCTGAACACGCCTGATCTTGTCTGATGTTAAGCAGGGTTGGGACTGGTTAGTGCTTGGATGGAAGATGAGGAAATATGGACACTATAAAGACACCAGGGATGCAAGCATCTAGAGAAAAGAATATGTGAGGATGCAGTGTGAAGGTGGATGACCATCTGCAAGTCGAAGAGAGATGCCTCAGAATGAAACCAACCCTGCTAACATCCTGGTCTTAGACCCCAGCCTCCCGAACTATAAGAAAACCAATTTCTGTTGATTAAGTCACCCAGTCTTTGGTATTTTGTTATGATGGCCCTTCTTATAGTAATAATAGTGGCAGCAGCTAATATTTATTCTCTCAATTATCTCCATAGAAATCTGTATGGCGCAGATGCAACTCTTAAGCTTCCTTTTGCACATAAATAAGCTGAAGCTAATATAACCAGGATAGAGCTGAGTTTGCTGGAGTTCCAAAGCCGTGCTCTTAATTATAACCGGGGATGCCAGAGGAATGATGAGGTCTGGTGCTGAGGAGAGTTCAGAATCAGCAGATGGTGCCATGAGTCACTTCCCCTCTTCCAGCAAGTAGAGGACAGAAATTGAGAGAAGTCAGATTCGATTCTGTGAAGTGCGACTGCCTGGGAAACGGGAAGTAGAGAAGTGTGGCAGAAAGAAGTCAAATTTGATGTTGTTAAGTGTTAACTACCTGGGAAACAGGAAGTAGAGAAGTGTGGCAGGCGGAAGCCAGATTTGGTGTTAATCGTGACTTCCTGTCTAACAGGAAGTGGAAAAGTAGAGAGGAGCCAGATTTTATGCTGTTATGTGTTGCTTCCTGTCCTACAGGAAGTAGGGAGCATGGCAGAAGGAAGTCAGATTTGATGCTGATAGGTGTTACTTCCTATCTTACAGGAAGCAGAAGGGAGCTAGATTCACACCTCAAGTGTGGGCTCTTTATCTCCTCCCTGCTAACTATCTCCTTTTGAGTCATTTTGCTCTTCCTCAGCACTAGGCAGCAAGCTGTGGGCTGGGCTCTGGCCTGGAACACAACAATCATGGCTGCTCATGCTCATGGGCTTGTGGTCCAGGGGTATCACAGGTTTCTGAATCCCCTCAAATCCCAAACCACCTTCTTTCCCCAAGTGAGATGGAAGGCTGCTTCCTTGAATATTTTCTTCTGTTTCCATCTTCCCGTCTGACAGGAGAGATGGTTCTTCCCCACAGTGATAAATTTATGAGTTTGACCCTCTGTTCTCTAATTCTTTACAGACTTCTATAGGCAACTAAGTTTGTGTTTTGAGTTAAAAATGGGCATTCAGATGAATTAGTCTGGAACAGTCTGCTCCCTTTGGAGCACTCATACTCCCAGTTCTTTGCTGCTAATCTCCCTGCTAAGCAAGCATCCCCGTTTGCCTCACAGTGACGCACCAGCAGGTGGTTACCATGGCATGAGGTACCGGCGCCAGCATTAGCCCTTCATCATGGAACCCCTGGGGCATCTCCTGAGCAACCTGGCGGAGATTCCCAAACAGTTCTGCCCTCACTGTGCTATAGGGGTTACGTTTAAATTACTTTTAGTGGGTGGCTTGACATCAAAAGCTTGATGTGGCTAAACAATTTAAGGAAAGTAACTGTCATGCAAAAGAGAGAGAGAGAAAAAAAAGGAGAGAAAGCTGAGAAAAATATAGTCACATAAAGCAATGAGTCAAAGAGACTGGGATTTACTTACAGAGAAAAAAATAGAGGCAGACACAGAGATAAGACTTTTGTAAAGAAAAAAAACAGGATATCATGTTGGACAAAAATAGCTGGGGAAATGACAGTATGAACTGTGTAAGTTCATGTGTGCCAGGCATTACTTCATGAACTTCAAGCTATCATTCACAGAGTGGAAATGTTGAAACATGCTGAGTAACTAGGTGGGAAGCAGGATTTTTGGAGATTCAGGTTTTTGACTTTCTTGCTCTACCCTCATAGCATTCTTCCTCCTCATCCCCCATGGTGGAGGGCAGCAGGATGTTTTTGTGTGAGATGGGTGAAGGACAAGAAGGAGGATTAGAAAGTCAAGGTCATCTGAATTCCTTTGACCCTATAAAGGCCAACTTAGGCTGCATGTATTTTTTGGTTCTTCCCAGTGGTCATTCACCAGAGAGCTCAGAGGAGCAATGAGTGTCCCCTGGAAATAAGAATGCAATCTGTTTCACTCATGACCTTGCACTTATACCTCATAGCCAGTCTGTCTCCTTGAAGGGCCATCTTTATTATGTAGACAAGGGAACTGGGGCTCTCGGAGACCCACTACCCAATGTGCTCATGGTAAGTGTAGAGCTGGGACGGGAACCTAACAGCCTTCGTCAAGAGCCCATGTTCTTAGGCTCACACAAATACGGAAGAAAGAGACTGCACCATACAGACCCCACAGTGGGCACTGAACTTTAGATGGTCTCCATGACCCATTGGCAAGGTGATATTGAACAGCGAGGGTATCCCTCATAGTAAAAGGTTGCATGCCCATAGTTTTAGTAAGGATTTTTTTTCTAAATTAACTGGGACTAATCAGTCATTCCTCCCAGGTATAGCCAAGCAATGCTAACTCCACCTTGGGATTTTTTTCCCAATTTTTTTTCCAGTTGGTGTAGAGATTTAAGTATATTATTCAATCTGGTATTTTCAAACCCAATTTGCTTTAGTTGATGCTTGCTTTCTTTTTTATCCCCAAATTCTTTCTCCCCAATTTCTGTTCCCCTAGATACCCTCCTCCATCTATTTCATCTAATTACATGTCACACATGTCCTTTCACCCTTCCCTCACTTACCTTCACCTTTTTTTCAAGGTATAGTCTCACTGTATCTCTTTATACTCACTCCTGGCTACCCTTCTATCTTTGTAGATTTTTACCTAAGTTGCCCCCAACCACCACCACCTTCAAATATACAAATGCTGGTGAGGATAGAGAAGAGGAACTCTTATTTCACTTCTGGTGGAGTGCAAATTAGTACAGTCATTATGGAAATCAGTCTGCAGGAATCTTGAACATTAGAAACAGAGCTGCCATACATACGATTCAGCTACCCCACTCCTGGGCATATATTTCAAGGACTTCACACACTACAACAGAGATGCTGTCTCATCCGTGTTTATTGCGGCTCTATTTACAATAGCTAAGAATTGGAATCAGCCTAGATGTCCCTCAACTAATGAATGAATAGCGCCATGTTGTACATATACACAGTGGAATTCTGTTTAGCAGAATGGCAAATATGGATGGTTCATCTCGAGTTTTCACTGCTGCCATGATTGATAACAAATGCATCTGGTTAGGCTCTGTCGGCTACTTTCTACAATTCTGCTGAGCCAAAGCTGCAACGCTGGAGCTGAGAGAATGACACTAACCTATATTCCATGTGTACTTTACATTGACTGGAGCCAGAATCAGTCCAAAGACTCACAAGAATTGCTAGTTGGTGACACTCTGGGGAGAAAAGATGAACTAGAAGTTAAGAGTTTGGCTTGTGCTCTCTGTACATAGTGGCTTCTGCCACTTGTTAGCTGTGGGGTCTTGGGTAAGTAAGCAGATTTCTTTGACGTGCAATTGGATTATAAACCCTGAGCATTTAGCCTGATGCAAAATGCACAAACTCCGTTAAACAGTCCTTGCTGCTGGGCTAACAGGTGGCTGTCCATCTGTGGTGCTGACGAAGATCTCCTAGAGAGGACAGTTCACAAAGGTTGATCTGGGAAGAGTAGACAGGACTTTCTGCATGAGGTGACAGTTGAGCTGTGGGCATTATTTTCACCGTCATTATCATGTTGACAGTGTTAGCTTCCACCTCTTGAATATTAAGCATGGGCCAGCTTGGCGCTGAAGGCTCCACATGTTCTCCCTTTATTTCTCGAAGGTAACATGAATTATTTATCTTAGCCTTTATACAAGTGCAGCCTGAAGCTAGCTGCAAGGTTCAAGGTAACTGGCTCAAAGTCACTGAGCTAGAGAAGGGTGTTATAGTTAGCTTCTCCTTGCTGTTGTCTTACAAACTTGAGGGGAAACTCCATGATGGCAGGGAAAACAATGGCATGAGCAGAGGGGTGGACATCACCTCCTCCACAGCACAGCAAACATCTGCAGGAAGGTGTGTCAAACACTGGCAAGGGGCCTAAGCTCCATAAGCCAGCCCCCATCAACACACCTCCAACAAGGTTCCAATTCCAAAACTGCCACCAGCTGGGGATCAAGCATCCAGAACACATTAAGTTTATGGGGGATACCTGAATCAAAGCACTACAGGGTAGCTGCAAAGTAAAGGTAGACCTCAGAAAAGACACATACAAGTTGCTTTCGACATGCTTGCTGAATTTCTAAACCGTAGTTTTCAGGAGTTTCCCTTTAAAAATGTAATGTACTCTATGACTAGCTTGTATTATAATTTCAGAGATAATTCTTTCTCATCACTGATTTGTCTTCCATATACTCCAACTGTTCCAGCTTCAGTTATGTTATTTGTGGTCACAGTACCCTCTCAGTTTCTCTGCCAAGTAGTTAATGGTATTCAACTGCACCTAGGGATCGGCTGCCAGACCTTTCTCCTCTGGTTGTGAATTCCATTGTTCTGGGAGTATAGATCTCTGAATGACTAGGAGAGTATGTCTATCCATCAAAGCTTCTCTTACTCTACCGCTCCACAGAACCACATTTTCCTGATCCTGGTAACAAAAGACTTCCGAGAGATCCTTCCACATTCTTTAATGAGAACTTTTTTTAAAAAAATATTTTATTTATTCATTTTCAAGCAGAGAGAGAGAGAGAGAGAGAGAGGGAGGGAGAGAGAGAGAACACCAGGGCCACCCAAGGTGGGTCTGGCTTATGTGGGACCTGGGGAATTGAACCCAGGGCCCTAGGCACCGGAGGCAAGTGCCTTAACTGCTGAGCCATCTCTCCAGCCCATTTTAATGAGAACTTTTTGTATTGCTTTTCCCTAACAAAGTGGTGTCAGCTGGATCAAGAAGCAATCTGAGGGAGAATTCAAGGGTGTCTCAGAATCCAGAATCACCAGCCCTAAACAAAGGACATAAATTAAAACAATGGGCTGATGCTGATCCAGGGGTCTAAGTGGAAGAAGTTTATGGTTTATTCATTTCGGGTTCTGTGACTGTGAGAGGCTAGGATAGACAGTTTCTGGGAGGCAGATAGAGGATGGCCCACTACAATGATCTTACATCAAGACTTTGACATGCCTAGCCCACCTTGCCCCCACCTGCCTCAGATCAACCAAGCAACAGCTTGCCCAGGTGCAGGCAGGTCTCCCCTCGAGCCCAGGTCAATTGGCTGGGACCTCTAGCACAGGTGAGGGTGGTCTTCCGGAGTGGTGATTCTAACCTGGACTCACACAGTAGCTCAGGGATTTATTTTATACACCACGCTTGGCTGGGACTCCACTGCAGTAAACTCAGGTCCTTCTTCTCCTTAGGCAACTCCTGCCAAGAGGCAGAAGACTTCCCTTTATCATGGATTTTACTTTTCACTTTTTTTAATCAATCTTATTTTTCTTTTCTTTTTTTATTTTAAAATATTTTTTATTGTCCATAATGAGTTACATTATTTAGTGGGCAAACAATGAGTTGTTATCCCCAATTCCCCACTGTCTCCCCCATACCCATTCTGCTGGATAACCTCCTCCATGGGTCGTCTGGATCAGTCCTTGTGACAGGGGACCATGGATAGCCTAGTATTCAGCCAGGTTTTCCTGGCCATGCCTCTGGATAATCTACCCCACCATGGCTCTTACAATCTTTCCGCCCCCTCTTCTGCATAGTTCCCTGAGTCATGGTGGATGAGTATTAAGGCTGCTTTAAGGTTGTGAGTTTAGGGGTCTTTGTGTCGAAAATCGTTGGTTTCTGTCTCACTGGCTTATCCTGTGTTGATTTAATGGCTGTGACTGTGGGTCCCTTTTTCATCCCGTCATTCTCTGCGGAGTTCCATATGGATCCTCCACAGTATGACTGTGGTGGCTCCTCTCTTGCCAGAATCTTAGCTACCGGCCTACGGTCGTACTTTTCACTTTATAATCTCTTTTTAAAAGTACATGCCTTTTATAATTTTGGTGATGGTCCTTAACATGAGCCCCTTGGACCATGTGGTAAATTTGATTCCCAAGGTACTCTTTCCTTCACCCCCTTCTCTCTCTTATATCCTTTTAATGTTTGAATAAAGTGTGATGTTTTATTAATATCATTCTCAATTTGAGTTGCCAACTTTTTGATTGACTGAAAGACAAGAAGTCAGGGTTTGGGTTTGAGAACTCTTTCCTCAACCCTTCTACCCTGTTTCACGACTGAATCCCTGAAGCTGGGTTAGGCAGGATTCATCTCTAGAAGGGTCTCTTCATCCACACCTCTAGTCATGTGTTAGAGCCTACCTTATACCAGTTCACAAGAGCTGCTTATAACATTTTTGGAAATTTTGTGAATCAGTTATAGTACTTGGCATCTTAAAAATCAAAGTTCTATCATAGGACTAGAAGCAACTTATGGAAGGAAAGGGTTAATTCTGGCTATGGTTTCAAAGGGAAGTTCCTCATGGTGGAAAAAGCATAGCAGAACAGGCAGCCTGGAGGTCTCATCTTGTCACAGCAACAGGAATGAAGCAGCAAGAGTGAGCTAGCCATACCCTGGGGGTCTGGACTAATCAATCTCGAGGTCCTCCCCACAGTGACACACCTCCTCCAGCAAGGCTCCACCTCCCAAAGGCTCCACAACTCTTCCAAATTGCCATCAGCTGGGGACCAAGTATTCAAAACACATGAGGTTGTGAGTGACATGTGACATTCAAATCACCATACCAATATTTGTGGCTTACTTTTTGTTTTGAAATGAGGGGGATCTCTATGGAGGATGGAGAAACAGAGGTTCACGATGGTTGAACAAAGCTAAGCATATCTGTTAATCTTTTGGGATGTGGTTGTATAGTGGTATCAAACCCCATGTTCTTTAGAAATAGTTTTCTTCAAAGACACCATCATTTCCTCAATGCAAGCATGAAGAGGAGAGGAGGTCATTTACAATATGTTTTCACTCAACATTTAGACTCAGCAAAACACTGGTACATGCTTACTTGAGCGTCTGATGGAGCTTTGGAGAACACTAGGGTAGAAAAGTAGCTATCCCACAGGGGAACCTGTGTTACAGAGAAGAGAGAAACGAGACTGCTGTTCACCCAGGAGCAGAGGGAGTGCTTTGTCAATGCTTTTTGTGGTAACTGAGCATCAAACTTCCAAGCTAATTACACAAGGGCTGCACGTCTCACACAGCCCAGGGAGAGAGATCTGATGTGCTTCTGCTGGCCTGCAGCTACGAAGCTAATTGATGCATATCTTGCAGTATGTCACTGGAGGGGAAATCTGCAAACCTTGCACTGCCCAGACACACCATCCCACTGCTAATGTTTATTCTTGACCTGATTGCCAGAAACGATACAGACGAGAAGGGAGAAGATTCTCCCTCCCCACCCGTAGGCATGAGGGAGGCTGCAAAGCTAATGTGAGTCTGGACCAATTCTCAAGCCATTAGATCTTCCATGCTCAGTTATGTGAGCAGAGCTGTGGAATTAAAACTCAGAGATTTGTGTGTGGATACAAACCTTAGAGATACTGTAATGGATGGTTTTGGCTATTAACTGGATCCCCACTCCTCTTCTTGTACCCTTCCCCTGATCTTATTTACATTAGTAAATAAGGTTACATGAGTCCTTTTACCCTCCCCCACCCCTTTGCTCCTCATCTGAGTGCCCATCTGGACTCATGTAACCTTATTTACTATTTACTTATTTACTCATTCTAGCTTTCTAGATTTTACTGTCGTTTGTCCCTACTTTATATATGGACATTACAAGGTAGGATGCGCATATGAGATAGAATATGCAATTTGAGGCTTCCTGAGTTTGGGTTACTTCACTTAACACAATTCTTTCCAGATCTATCCACTTTCTCAAAGTTTTCATGATTCTGTTTTTCTTTACTGTTAAGTAAAATTTCATTGTGTCCATTCATCTGTTGATGGGCATCTCAGCTGGTTCCATTTCCTAGCTACTGTGAATAGATCAGCCATAAACATGGATGTACCAGTACCTCTTTAGTATCTCTCTGGTAGAGTGTGGAGTCCTCAGGGTGTATGCCCTGGAGAGGTGTAGTTGGGTCATCTGGAAGTTCTAGTTCTAATATTTTAAGAAACCACTATATGGATTTTCATAATGGCTGTATCAGTGCACTCCCACCAACAATGAAATAAGGGTTCCTCTTTCCCCACAACCTTGCCAGCATTTGTTGTCAGTTTTCTTGATGATAGATAGCTATCTTGATTTGAGTGAGATGGTATCACAAATTGTTTTTATTTTCATTTCCTGAAGGGCGAAGGATGTTGAACACTTCAAAGAGTATCTATTGGTCATTTGTGTTTTTTTCTTTTGTGAACTGTTCATTTTATTAGCCGTTTGATGATTGGAAGCTTTATTTTTTGTTGTCTTTCTTTCGGAGGGGGTTTACCAGCAAACCCCAGTGTAGAGTTGTTACCTAGTAATGCAGAAACATATGGGCTCTGGGATCAGATTTGTGGGGGTGCGTTATCAAACTTTGGGGCTTCTTAATGTGACTTTAGGCAAAGTAACATTTTTGAACTTCACATTCTCAACTACTAAGACAGCATAGAGACTTTGTAGGGCTTCCAGAAGGCCAGACAGAGCAACTTGCTCACAGTTGCTTCTGGGTACCAGGCACAGCTTCCAGGACTTAAAGAATGCTCACAGAGCACCTGGATCTTAAATGGTGGCTGCCATACTGAGAAGGGATCAGAGGTCATACCCAAGGGCACCAGGACCGAAGCTATAATTAGTCAATAATGTCTGTTATCTATGTGGATTCAGGATGTGTGGAGGAGGAGGAGCGGCGCCTTCAGCAGTAGGTACCATTTTGGCAAAGGTAGGGCAATAATCCTCTGGTATGTGCCAGACACTCCTGTAGGCTGAATAGGAACAACTTGGTTAATCTTGAGAATTTAGTTAGGTAGTGGTTCTCACATAGGGGTATCTTGTTACACAGGATATTTGGTAAAGTCTGAAGACGTTTTTGGGGTGTCATGATTGAGGTGTGAGTATGGGTGCTATTAGCACTGGGGACCTGGGAAGGATCCCACAATGCAGTGAACAGCCCCCACCCCCAACAGAGAACTATCTGGCTCCAAGTGCCTCTAGTGTTAACATTGAGAAACTCTATTGGTGGGAAAAGCAAGGCACAGAGAAGGAGAAGCATTTATTCTAGGACATTTGGCAAATAAATAAGAGTTCTTTGAGTCAGACCCAAAGCTCTTATCTCCTGTAGCTTCTTATACTTAGGTGGCAGGGAGCAGGAGAAGAGAAAACAAAAATGAGGGCAATTTCTGCAGCTTGCAGCTATATGGGAGCCATGCTATTTTATCTAGCTTTGCTAGTATGCAAAATGGGATTTCCCTCCATTTTCCGCCCTTAGGTTGTCTCCTTGGAGCCCACGCTGGGCAAGTTCAGCTCTCTCTCACATTTTCTTTGCATCCGACAGTACTGTCCCCTTTCCAGCCGCTTCTGTTCAAGGGCTCCTGCCCAGCGCTGGCAGGTGACGGGCCGAGGGTGATGCCCTGTGTCATTGCCTGGGAACAGGAAGCCTGGGGTTGATGCCGCTTTAGGAGTACAAAACCCTGTCTTTGCTCATCCCCCTGTGGAGGCAGCTCTGGTGTCATTTGTCAAGTGGCAATGCCTGCGCTCCTCTATGATCTGGCTAGCTGCCAAGTGCTCTGGGTGACTCACCTGGAGCCCAATGAAGCAGAAAGCAGTGGTTAGCCATTCCTGGAGGCTGGGGAAAGGGAGTTTAGGGGGGACCACAATGAAGCTTTGAGCCCTGGGTCTCTGCCCCATGCTGCTAGGGGCTCAGGGAGCTATGACTAGCTTACTGTTTTGTTCTTTTGTTTTTTTATTGTCAAGTGTGTGGGAGGTGTGGTGTACATGCAGAGTGTGTGCATGTGTATGTGTGTACCCATGCGCAGTGTGTGCAGAACAGCAGGTGTTCTCTAGTGTTCTGCTGCTTTTTTGTTTTTGAGATGAGTCCTCACTAATACTGGAGCTATTGTTTTTTTTTTTTCTTTTTTCAGTCAGTCTGGCTGACCAGAGAGCACCAGTGTTTGTCCAGTCTCCATTCCCAACAGGCACATGTGATCATGCCCAGCTTTCTTTCGTGGGTGCTGGGAGATTGAATCTAGCCCATCTCAGGCCCTCAAAGGTTCTCATGGGTGTGTGGCAGGTCGTCTTATCCATGGAGGTTTTTTAACGTGAAGAGAGGAAGATCAATGGTGTAAAAGTTGGACTGTGGTCTCAGCTTCTGAAGCTGTGCAATACGCTCATGTGGGTAAACCTCCCTGAGCCTCACTCCTCACCTATAAATGGGAGTGGGGGTTGTGAGCATCAGAACTTCTTAGATACAGACATGGACATAGATTCTAAGACCTGGGAAGTCAAATGACTTCCTCTCTTATTTTTCAAACTAACTCTATTTTCTCCCTAACAGCTGCCTTGCTGGGGCAGATTTAGAGATCAGTGATGTCTTCTGTGGTTGTAGACGCATGGAGAGAAGGTGTGTTCTCACACCTCAAGTGTTTGTGATGAAGTCTCATACTTTATCCCCAGAGGGTGGAGCCTTGCTGGAAGACATGTGTCACTGGAGAACACCTTGGGATTTTATAATCCAGCCTCCTCTTTCCTTTTTCCTCAGTCCCTGGTGCTGTGTGGAGATGTGCCTCGGGCTTCCTGCTCAGTCCTGTCATACTTTCCCTGCCATGATGAAACTTCAGTTTGAGGCTGTAAACTGAAATAAACTCTTTCCTTCTAGAAATTGCCTCTAACGGGGGTGTTTTGTCCCAAAAATGAGAAGGTAAGTGCTATAGTGACTGTGATGGTTTGGTTTTGTCTGCGCTCTGTGATTTTCATGGTGTTTTTTTTTTCTTCCCCCTGGGGACTATATATGTCCCCTGCTCCAAGTGTGAGAGTTGCACACTCTGGTTGGGCCAATTCAACATTCTATCTCTGGCCTCCGAGGTACATTTAGGGCTATTCACACGACCAAAGTCAAGCTGAAAGTGAATCCAGGAATTCTTCAGGACTTTTTCTGAGAAGTTAGTTCATTTCTTTTCATTAGCCTTGCTAAACCGGCACCTCTATGGCTCAGAATTGCTGAAGGCCATTTTTGTCAGTATAGGAGAGTCAGCCTGACCATGAAGCCACAACAGAGCAGTGAGGAGATGAGAGCTGGCAGGAAGTAGATTCTCCACAAATCATTCGAGCTTCAGATGCAGCCAGGCCTACAGCTACTGACATCTGAATTGGTGTGTGCCCTTCCCTTACCAATGTATAGTGAATATTTTTCACTAGAAAAGGAAAACCCTAATGAGTCAAATTAGTTTTCCTCCATTTGCTGGGAGAAAGATGAAAACTCAAGACAATGCCCTCCCCCCCCCAAAAAAAACAAGACTGAAACTGGGTATGATAGTTCACACCCATAATCCCAGTGGAGGAAGCTAAGGCAGAAGAATTCTGAGTTTGAGGTCAGTCTGGAATACACAGCCAATTCAAGGTAAGACCTTGTCTTCAAAAACCACCACCACCACCACCACCACAAAAATCAAACAGAAAACCCAACACTCAGAAAAGCAAGGTTGGGAATAATTCTAGTGTGCTAACTATGTAAATAACTCCCATGAACTAGGAGTTCCATAACTACCACCAAATAGGCTTGGATCAGGAGGTTTTCAGTGATGGTAACAATGGTTACACAGTGTGGGCTCTGTTTTCTAACTAAAGAATTCAAGACTTAAAAAGTTATTGTGAGCAGATGCGGTGGGACATGCGTAGAATGACAGACAGAACTTGGAAAACTAAGACAGGAAGATTGCTAAAAGTCTGAGGCCCGTTTGGGCAACAAAGTGAATTCCCAGCTAGCCAGGCCTATATAACAAGATAAGATCCTGTCTTCTCTCTTTCTGTCTCTGTCTCTCTTAAGGTGTCAGGCCCAAGGTGCAACAGCTGGGTGAGTCAGAAACCTTCGGTTGAAGCCCAGTTCACTGTGATGCTGGGATCCATGGTTTCAACCATACACTGATAACACAGACTTTTCATTGAGCATGCTCAGAAGGGGAAGAGCAGAGAGCTGAGTTTGTGTACCACTGAGGGTTGCAGAGACCGAGACAAGAAAAGAATAAGAAAGAGAAGAAAATCTGTAGGCAGGAAGTACAAAGGCTGATGCCTGGAGCTCCTTATGCAACTTAAATTAAAATAATTATCAAATGCATATTATCAACACAGCGACAATGGCTGTCTATAGTCTACCCTTTAATTTCAAGCGCCCGAAGAGCACTCTAAGGCAATCCACAAAGAAGAATATGATTGCATTTTGTCACTCAAGCCATTCCTGGAGAGACTGAGGGGGAGGTGGTGGGACAGGTAGTCACATTTCAAGCACATTTTGATATTAGTGAAAACAATTCCCAATGTGCCAGAGTAGCAGATAATCTCCTGAGCTGTGGGCTGGCTGGAGTCACTCACCATTCTTTCCTCTGCAAAAAGTTTGTCTCAGCATTTTGCAAAGCTAGCTCCTTGGTGGTGAACATGTAACTCATTAGTGGGCCATTGGTCCTGGGCTTGAATGAGAGCCCGCACTTCTTCCTTTGAGATCTTCATTAAGCACAGAACACTAGTCCTAAACTGCAGGAGGGAGTGATTTTAACCTTCAGTCATGATCAGTATTTAAAAGTGTTCTATGACGAGAAAACACCTGGTTCAAAGAATGTCTGAAATTTGTGTGGGTAACGTTCCTCAAGTTTGACTTCAAAAAAGAGCTGGCTGTTGCTGTTGCTGGCAGTGGTGGTGGTGGTGATGATGATGACAGATTATTGAACACTTCTGTGATGGTTAGGATTTCTTGTCAACTTGGATCTTTTTAGTTATCTTGGGTGGGTCTCTGAGGATGTTTACAGGAAGGCAGGCTCTCAGCAAGGGGCAGGATGTAAAGAAGCTGAAAGTAAACATCCTTTCCTGTGTGGGCAGTGCAGGAAGGAAATTCCAGAGACTCAGGAAGCCATTAAGTGTGGGGAAGGGTTGCAGGACCCCACCCTAAGCCTATGTAAAGGAGAAGAAATGCTCTTTGGCCCTCCTGCCTATTTTCCAGTTCTGTGTGTGATGTAGGTGATGGGTTTTTATTTCTGCTCAGACCTGTGAAAGAAGGCCAGCCTCTTTTGCTGTTACAGAACTTCCCCTCAATCTGTAATTTCAATAAATACTTTGCTCCCCCAAATTGTGCCTGGTTTGAAGATTCATCACAGCGGTGTGTGGCTGACTATGACAGATTTGGTACCAGGAGTGGGGTAATTCGCTGAGATGAATCTGACCATGTGGATTTTGATCTTCTGGAACTTGTGTGCTGGAGGAATGGACATGGACTTGGTACTTGCAACTGAAGATGCCTTCCAGTGCGGTAAGTCAAGTTTTATGGACTATTCTGGTGAGAATTTGGAAATGCTCAGTGCAGAAAGAATTGCATTTGGAGGCTTGGCTTGTGAACTTTCTCCAGGGGAGGAGAGACTGCAGAAAGCCTTAATAGAAGTGTGTGCCTGGGTCAAGGGGTGGATGCATCCTATTGCCCATGCCTAGAGAGTTTGACCAAGGTTAAATAAAATAATGGACTGTGTGCTTGGCTCTGGATATGGGACTAATAATTTAAGATTTGAAGTTAGAAAAACCTCAAAGCAAGTTTAATTTACTGGCAGAGACTGTCTTTTGGTTACATTGAAACAATGGAGAGATGCCTGAGGTGTTTCCACCCAGGAAGGACAGAAAGATAGACTGCACAAACTCTTTGGAAAGGAAATCGCTGAAAGAAAGGAATCTGCTCTTCAAAGTCACATCTATTTATCCATGAATTAACAACATGGCTGTGTCCTGCATACCTGGTATTGCTTTTGGAAGCATGAGAAATGCATGCATGGAGTGGGTCATGAAGTGCACATGGTTCCAGGAGCCGCTGACAAGAGAAGCCATTGGAAGGTGGACCGTGGTTTGCAATGGAGACCTGAAGACATTTTGGACATATAAGGACTTTGCAAGGGCTACCATGGAGCACTATTGGCTTGGGATGGAAGTTTCTCCAGGTACTCAGCCAAGCTGGAGGGACAGAATCAGAAAATCCAGAGACTGTCAGTCACTGATTGTGCTGTGGGACTTAAACTGCAGATGTGGATGTTTCCTGATGTTTATTGAGTTTGCATTGGCCAGGTCTTTCCTTGTTATGCCTCATAGCAGTTGGAAATGTTTGCTCTGTGCCATTATATGTTAAAAGCATGTAACTTGTTTTGCTTTACAAAACTTGCAGTTCAAGGACCTTGCCTTATGTTGGGGGAGATTGCATGTCTGCGGTTGCATGTGGGAGAGTTATATAATTTTAGGTGGAATTATGATCTTGTTATTGTCTTCATTTAGGAATTAAGCATGATGTACAGAGATATGGTTTGATGTTTATTTGACCAGGGGTGGACTTGTGATGGTTAGGTTTTGTTGTCAATTTTGATCTTTTTAATTATTTTGGGTGGGTCTCTGAGGATGTTTACAGGAAGGCAGCCTCTCAGCAAGGGGCAGGATGTAGAGAAGCTCTAAGAAGTTGGAAGTAAACATCCTTTCCTGTGTGGGCAGTGCAGGAAGGAAATTCCAGAGACTCAGGAAGCCATTAAATCTGGGATAGGGTTGCAAGACCCCACCCTAAGCCTATATAAAGAAGAAGAAATTCTCTCTTTGGCCCTCCTGCCTGTTTGCTATTGTGTGTGTGGTGTTGATGATGGGGTTTTCTCTCTTCTCAGACCTGTGAAAGAGGGCCAGCCTCTTTCACTGTTATGAAATTTCCCCTCAATCTGTAGTTTCAATAAATACTTTGCTCCCCCAAATTGTGCCTGGTTTGAAGATTCATCCCAGCGGCGTGTGTCTGACTACGACAACTTCCAATGTACCTGAAACCTTGCTGGGTCATTTGTGTACCTGACTCCTTCATCTCTATAGGTGTTTCCTCCTCTGAATCTCTCCAGTTCGTCTTTTTCCTCCGCATGTCTCTAATTTCCTTTACTTTGCATTTTCACAGAATCACCTGTATTCCCCCACATTCCAGCCTGCTCCTTCTATTCAAGTTCTCAGTCCCTGGTGCGACAGAGTTGCATCACTGCTCTGCTTTGTGTTTGTTGGGTGTTGTCCAACCCTCCTTCTTCCTCCTATAAATTTTAAATATTTTTTTCATTGTGCCTATTCAATGTGCAACATGCATAGTGCTGTTACATGAGGATATATTCACACAACTGTATATGGTGTGTTCAGCACATTCTCATGCTCTGTTCCCCTAGCTTTCCATCACTTCCTGTCTCATTAGTCTCCTGTGGTCCCCTAGAGAGCTTCCTTTCTGCTTTCATGTCATGCATGTAAACATGACTTTAGGTATCTGTATGACATAAACATGACTTTAGGTATGTATATGAATCTAAGTAACACGAATGAAAGAAAGCATGATATTCGTCTTTCTGGCGTTGCTTTCATTAGCTTTAATATGATTATCTCCTACGAACAACGTCACTTAATTCTTTACGGCTAGAAAAAATTCCATTATGTATATCAGTCACATTTTATATTAGTTATCAGTTCCTCTGTCTCTGGGCATTTAGGTTGGCTCCATAATTTAGCTATTGTGATTAGGGTTGCAATAAACTGATGTGCAAGCTTCTCCCTAATATGTTGACTTGGAGTCCTTTGAGTAATTAACTAAGAGTGGTATAGCTAGGTCTTAATGATATATCTGGTTTTAGCTCTGAGGAATCTCCATACTGACTGCGATGATTTGAGTATGAAATGTCCCCCATATTCGCCTGTGTTTGTGATGAATCCTCAGCTGGTGGAGTCTTTGGGAGGTATAACCTTGCTGAAGGAGGTGTGTCCATGTGGGGGGTGCTGAACTTGAGGTATATTAGTCCAGCCTTACTGGGTGTTTGCTAGCTAGTTTACACTGACTACTATCCCCTAGGTGATGTGACAAGATGTGATGCCCAGCCTCTGTTGTATCATGCTTTCCATGCTGTAACACAGCTTCCCTTTGACACTGGAAGCAGAAACAAACACTTTTCTTCCAGCAGCTGGTTTTGGTCCATCTTTTGTCCCAGCAGTGAGAAGGTAACTGCTACGCTGACTTTCTTCATGTTTGAGCTAGTTTAAATTTCCACCAGGAATATATAAGGGGTCCATTTCCCATGAAAGTAAGCATGGTGCATTCTGTGCTGGCTTTGTATTCCAGGGCTTGGCATCAATTAAGTCCCCCCATAACTATTTTATTATTGTTTTATGAAATAAGCAGATATTCCTAAACCTAGGAGTTTAACCTAGGAGAGGAAATGAAGATACACTAAGTGTAATAATGTGCCAGGACTTGACCCGAGCCCTGCCTCACACAGCTCTGCCCCTGTTCTCTGGTGCCTGCCTTCTACAAGTGGACTTGCTGTCTGGCAGGGCTCTCACAGCTAATTGGTACTGGGGATCTGATTCAATAAATCTGCAAGGCAAAAGCTCTTTTTCTTGAGTGTAATTCTCACCTTGGTATCCATGCCTGAGCAACACTACTGATCTTGGGTGGAAACAGAACCTTTGGGGTTTTCGCAGTGCTTCCGGTTGAGTGCAGTGTGCAAGCAGGCTGAGAGCCCCTGGGTGTATTCTTCACTGATCTCACCAGCCTCATCGACCTGCATGTCTCCAAGGTCACGTCTTCCTCCATCCTCAGTTCAAGGGCATCCAACTCCTGGTGGCTTGTGAGGAGGCTGAGCTTGCTTTTTCTTCTCACATGTGCACCAATGTTTTCTTCATTTCCTCTGGCACTTTATACCTTTCATTACTTTTATTTTTTTGCATGTGTGTGTATGTGTGCAAGCATGTTTTTATGTGTGAGAGTGAATACATGCATGTGCACATGTGTTTGTACAGGCTAAAGGACAATTTCAAGTGTAACCCTCAGAAATTCCATCCTTCTCTCTTTATTTATTTTTGAGACAGAGTCTCTTACTGGGTTGGAGATCACCAATTAGGCTAGGCTAGTTAACCAGTGAGCTCCAGGGAGCCTTCCTTCTCTGTCTTTCTAGCTCTGGGATTACTGGCACACACACACACTACCAAACTTGACACTTTCAAATATGGGTACCTGAATTCAGGTCCTCATGCTTGTGAGTCAAGCGAGCTATCTCTCTAACCCCCTTGGCTGCTTTTGCCTACCTCAGATCATCCTATCGACACAGCCTAGAAGCTGTAGTTGATTTTCTTTGCAAATAAAAAAGAAACACTACTACAAAATACCATATTTTCTGTCTCTTTAATTGGTCCTTTCTCATTTCCATATGGTACACATTCATTATACCTTTCATAAATAGCATGAAAGAGAAGTGTTTTTTTTTAATTGACTTTTTCAATTGCAGTCTGGCATGAATATTTGGCGCTGTTGTTCGATAAAAATAAAGGTGAGTGGAGAAATATATTATTGATTTCTGCCTGTTCTTCAGGCTCATGCACTATTGATTAAAGCCCTCCACAGCCCTAACCTTTGCTCCTTCATCCCAAGAGAACAAATTTGTAGAGATTCCAAGAACCAATACTCTGGGATGGAGATTTTGATAGTTGGTGAGCCAGGCAGAGTGAAGTAGCATAGAGTCTTGTCAGTAAGAAGATGTCTCACTGAGTATATAGCAAGGACTTGCATGGTGACAAAGTACCTCCCCACTCAAGGACTCTGCATGCATTTCTGTACCCAGGACTGAGGTACTAAAAGGCACCTACAACTCCACTCAGCCTCACCTCGTTGCAATAGGCAGAAACTCAATTCCAACCAGCACAGGCAGAATCCACTGGGTCTTTCTTGGCCTATGCAATGGCAAGTGGCAAAGGTATTTTTACCTTGTGTATGTACTTTTATTTCATTTTCTGTTTGAAACAATTTCACAAAGCAGACAGGCTTCTCATGATGGCATTTCCTCCTTCATCAGACCTTTGGATGCAATCATTTTCTCTCCTTCCTTGCAGTCAGACCTGTCTCTCAAAAGGCCCCAGTACCTCATGGAATACCACTACGTTAGCTTTTATTTTTTGTTTGCTTGTTTATTTATTTATTATTATTATTTGTTTTTTTTAGGTAGGGTTTCACTCTAACCCAGGCTGACCTGGAACAAGGCTACCCTCAAACTCAAGGCAATCCTCCTACCTCTGCCTCCCGAGTGCTTGGATTAAAGGCGTGTACCACTACTGCTGGTTTTACTTCAGCTCTGGCCCCTATCTCTCTTTCTTTGGGAGATGATGTTGGGGAACATTGACAAGCTCAGGTTCTGGCCTGCTTACCCACAAACCCTAATCTAACAATAGATCTACTTAGCATCTATAAGCTTCCATTTCCCCTTTTTTCTTAGATTGCTTCACATAGTCACAGGGTTTTAAGGGAAGCATATAGTGATGCATTTAAGATGAATATCCATCCTCTCCCAACAATCAAAAAGAGACATCGAACTGTGAAGTCAGTGCACAATGGACCAGAGATAGATATGGAGATGGCAGGGAGGGAGCTCATGGGCCCAGGCTGGCAAGTTCTTAGCTGATGCTGCTGTAAGCTAAGCACAATGTGTTTCTATAAAAAGATGCACCGGATAGAAAAAAAGAATGCAAAAAAAAAAATCATGCTAGAGAAGCAACAAAGACTGGAAAGCTAACCCAGGCAGAGAAGGCATCTCAGTTCTTGTCATTAGACTTTGAGTACTAGGAAATTTCCCATCATGCAAACATGGCTGCCGTCTGTCAGTCAGTCTCACGGTTACACTTGGGAAATATGACAGCGTGCCTTTCTTCCACACTTGACTTTCCACTCACAGTTTCTAGTGAGTTTGAGATCAAAATGAGCATCCCCAGTGGCTGTTATGCATGAACTATGTCATTTGATAGTGTGGACCAAGACTTAAAATATGATTGCACCACTAATCACAGGTGGTGGGAAGCAAAAGTGCTTGCCTCTTAAGCCTGAGGGTCTGAGTTCTATCCCCAGGAGCCACATAAAAGTGCTGGACTTTTGGATAACCTTTTTATTTATAAATTTTTTTTGCAATTAAGCCTTTAACTCTTTTTTTGTTATTGTTTTGGGGCTGGGGAGATGGCTCAGCAGCTAAAGGTGCTTGCTTGTTACTGCTTTGGTGTTAGTTTGTGGGGAGCTGAGGCAGGGTCTCGCTCTAACCCAGACTGACCTGGAACTCTCCAGGCTGGCCTCAAACTCATGGCTATCCTCCTACCTCAGCCTCCAGAGTATTGGAATTAAAAGTGTTCACTACTAAAAAAAAGTACTGGACATAGTGGTGTGTGCTTGTAATCCCAGCACTAGAAAGGCAGAGACAAGAGGATCCCTGACAAGCTCCAGGCCAGTGAGAAACCTTGTCTTGAAAAAAGTAGATAGCATGTGCAAACACAAACACATTTGCACATAAATTTTCTCTTAAATGAGGTTATCTGGCAATGAGAATATTCATTCCAGGTAGGTCTTAATATCAAATAGTATAATTTTCAAGAATACAAAAATGAAATGGGGAAATACCCATAAGCTATGCTCTCTAAAGATACCTTTTATAATTTATATCTCCAAACCCATGCAAAGGATAATGTCAAATGAATACAGATAAGACATAATACTTTTATATCATGTAATCCAGAATCTAATAGTGCTTTACACCGTGGAAATGAAAACTTTTTTGGATCTGAAAATAAATCTCAGCTAGAGCCAGATGCCAGTGTGTTTGTGTGAAGATGGGAGGAAATAACATGCTATTTGTGTTTGGCACAATTTTCATGAGTTTGTGTTACCTTCATCATAAAAGTGTGCAATTTTCAGTTGTG
Source organism: Zapus hudsonius (assembly GCA_004024765.1). Classification (NCBI taxonomy): domain Eukaryota; kingdom Metazoa; phylum Chordata; class Mammalia; order Rodentia; family Dipodidae; genus Zapus; species Zapus hudsonius. Next base: position 28,920 of record PVHP010007272.1, on the reverse strand, counting down.
TCATTTCTCTAATTATAACCTTGTCTGTGACAACCCGGAAAGGCTTATGGTTATTTATGAGTCTTTGACTGATAGAATTGAGTTCTGCTATCAACAGCACCTGTCTTCAGATCATCCTAAAAAAGTGCCCAGATTGAGCCAGGCTCACCTACTGGGTCTTCCATTGCTTCACCCTGAGTAGACACTTCTTCAAGTCTCACCATGCTGAGAAACCATCCCGCCTTTGCCAACTGCTGTCCTCAATCCACAATTTGGCTTCATTGGCTGCCATGTTTGTATTTTGCAACCAAGGGGAAGCTCATTGGATGGTGGGTGGATCATTGATTTGCTTGAGCCAATCAGGTTCACCCTGTTGGGAACTTGAAGCTCAACTGAGAAGCAACTATTTTCCACCCTGCACTGCAGAGTAAGAAACAATTGAAGCTTGTCTATTGAGAAATAATGGTGCAGAGAGGAAAGGGACAGGATTTTGGGCTATTATTTGGGCCTCTGACATCAGTGTATGCCTAATCCCCAGTAGAGTGCCACATTGGGTTTTATATTCTTTTGAGTTAATTAATTAACTTGTGTGTGTGTGGGGGGGGCGTGTGCTGTAGTGTGTATGGGTACACCAAGGTCTCTTGCTGTTGCCAACAAATGTCACATGCTTGGGTCACTTTTTTCATCTGGTTTTACCTGGGTGGCTGAGGAATTGAACCCAGGTCAGCAGGCTTTGCAAGCAAGTGCCTTTAATTGCTGAGCCATCTCCACATCACCCTGGATTTTATATTTTTTAATCTTAATTTTGCAAACCCACATTTTGGTTTGCTTGTGCTGGTTGCATAGGGCAGAGGTGGTCTAAGAAAAGTTATTATTTTACTTTTAGCCTCTCTAAACTCCAGTGTTCTCTGAACCCTCCTCTTTGGGGAAGTCTTTCTTAATTAACTCGGTTCTACACATGTATTCCAATTGCCCCTAATTCCCTCCATCATCCCATATATCACCTCTTTCTTCCTGTGTTGGTATCTGCTGTTTCACAGCTGTGTACTTTGTAAGCATCTGGAGAGCTGAAAGATTCACTTCATCTGAATCCCACAACATCTACTACTCTGATAGGCACAACTTGATTTCCTGAATGGGAATAAAACTGAAGCACAATTGATGGGGAAAGTGGTTAGGGAAAACTTCATCCCACCTTAACAACCCCACACAAGTGCTCTCTTGCATCCCAAGCTCGTGTTCTGGAAGTGGTCCCTGGTTGGTGCTTCTCGGTACAGGTTTACTCAATAAGCACGGGTGTGTTCCAATGTGATGCCGTGGAGAGAGGAATCCTTGAAAAGTGACTCAGACCTCCACCTTTCTGGCTGTGGGACCTCAGCCAATTACATAACTTTTCTTTTTTTGGATATGAAGTAAGAGTAGTCTTAGCTTTTTCTTGAGGGTTTAAAAAAGAATTAAATGAAAGTATGTTTCATTGAGTGACATGATACTTTTCGGATGTGGATTCTGGCGTGAGACTGAGTGGAAATTGTTTCCCCACCGTTTGCTAGCTGAGATGTCCTAACCATGTGACATCTTCTCTGTTCCTTGATGGATGTGATAATGGCTTCATGCATTCGGGTAACTTTGTACACATGCCTTATCAAAGTCACCTTCTGCAGTAGGCTTGGAGTTGGTTATGTGACTGGTTTTGGTTGATGGGACAATAAGATAAAGATGTAAGAAGTATCTTTTGGACTTGCCCCCCTCGCTTGCTTTGGAAAGCCCAAGCTACCTACCTGGATGGTGAATACATGTGGCCTGGTCCCCTTCCAGCCTCATTGAGGTGAGCCAGGACACCCTAGATCATGTAGCTATCACCCTACCCACAATTTCACTTGAGAGCAGTTATCAAGACCTACTTAGCTACCTCTGATCATAAAACCCTCAACTAATTTATAGAGTCGTGAGCTCTTGCCACTGCAAATGAATGCCAGACACTTGCACCACTTTGGGGGTCTAGATTTACATGGGTGAGGAGTACGTGGATAAAGGAATTGAACCTGATCCTGCAGGCTTTGCAAGAAAATACCTTTAACCACTCAAGCATTTCCCCAGCCTTGACTGATCTGGAAAATGTTTACTTTCAATTGACAAATATTTGTATATTCTTACGGAATTAAATGTAATGTCTTGATACATGTTCTACCGGTTAATAAAGCTAATTAACGTAACGGTCACTTCACATACTATTTTTATGGTGAAAACATTTAAAATATACTTTTAAAAAAGCAATTTTGAAATATGTAAGACATTATTATTAACTATTGTCATTAGCTGGTAAATAGGTCTCTGTCATTTTCTTGTCTAATTGAAACAGAATCAATCAGTGAAGAGCAGTGATTACCAGAGGCTAGGAGTTTGGGGTGAGGAGTGGGGAATTGCTTGATTTGTTTTATGCTGTAATGGTTTAGGGCTATTTCTTAGTAGGAGTAGATAACTGATACATTCTCTGTGCCTTTTTCTCCCTTCATCTTAAAATCTACTACTTTATGAGATCTCAGTAAGAGTTGGTGTGGTGGTTAAGTTTTGTTGTCAACTTGACCTGTTTAGTAATCATGGGTGGGTCTTTGAGATTGTTCACAGGAAGGCAGCCCTCTCAGTAGGAGGCAGGATGTGAGGAGGCTCAGTGAAGCTAGAAACAAACATCCCTTCCTGGAAGGGCAGTGTAGGAAGGAAATTTCAGAGACCAGAAGTCAGTAAGTCTGGAAAAGGGTTGCAAGACCCTGCCCTAAGGTTATATAAAGGAGAAGGAAATGGCTCTCTTCCCCCTACCTGTTTGCCATTCTCTGTGTGTGTGGTGCTGGTGATGGTTTTTCTCTTTGCTTGTACTGTGAAAAGGGTGTGTGGGGGGTTAGCCTCTTTCACCGTGGAACTTCCACTGGATCTATAGCTTCAATGAATCCTTTCCTCCCATAAACTGTACCTAGTTTGAAGGTTCATTCCAGTGGTGTGTGTCTGACTATGACAGTCAGTTTATTTATGCACAGCAATTCAAACAGGTCTGGACCTGTACTCAGAAAATGTGTTAGTATTACCTGAAATCACATATTGTGTGGGGCACATAGCCAGCACCCAAAAAACAATACTTCCCTCATTGAGTGAAGAATTCAATTCACTGAAGAACTGAACAGAAGTTCAAACTTAACTTCAAGCTGTTTTTCTCTTGGACTTTAGTCTAATAAGAGAACTCCATAGGATTTCCGCTTTCCTCTTATGAAGAGACCTTTGAATCAAATTGATAAAGAGACTCTGGTGTGACAGATGCTGTGGTGATTTGAATATAAAGTGTTTCCCATATCCTCCTTTGTTTGTATTTAAACCTCATATTTAATCCCTAGCTGGAAAGCCTTTAGGAGATGGAGCCTTGCTGGAAGAGGTGTGCCACTCAGAGTAGACCTCGAGGTTTATCAGCCCATCTCTCAGCCCAGTACTGAGACTACTTTCATCCAGCTATATTCCAGCTTCCTGCTCATGCCATGCTTTCAAAACTGTGAGCCTGAAATAAACCCTCTCCTCCCATCAGATGCTCTGGTAGGGGATTCTATCCCAGCAACGAGAAGGGGACCGCAATAGATGCTCAACCAGCTCTTTCCTTTTCCACCCTCAAAGGCAGCTGGGTGACGTGTGCACGATCCCTTGACTCTCTTGGCATCAGGCCTTGAAGACGATTCCAGGGGACAAGTCAGTCCTTGGCCAAGAGCCACTTTGAGTTGGGAGAGCATTCATCATGAGTAAGAAAGGTAATTTTTTAAGTATAAGATAAGGGAAATGCCTATTGAATGTCAAAAAGGTCTGATAGATCAGAAGCCCAGCTCTGTCTGGACAAGTCTGACTGAGGCAGAAGGAGTTATGTCTGCTGGAGGGGTCTGGCAGGTGTAAATGACTTCTCAGTTAACTCACAAGGGAAGATTGACAGTATCATCTATTTATTTGGTGACTGTAAAAACCCTCTGTTTCTGTGATTTAGAATCATCGTTTTCAATTTGCCAAGAGGGCCTTTTCTCCAGTAAGGTGTGATGAAGTCTCCCAAGAAAAATACACACTGTTCATAAACTCAGCCCACAAAAGGGAAGCATGGAGAAGGGACAAAACTCACTGTCCTGCTGCATGAAAGACAGTCTCCCACCAAACTTAGCCAGGCAGCTGGGAGGCAGAGGAACCTGGCGGCTATGAGGATTGTCTGCAGTCTGCTGGCTCCATTCTACTCACTTGATGACCTTGGGTTATTTAACAACTCGAAGTTATAATCTCTATCTTTGGAGAGTAGGGAAGGCAGTTGTTATAACTAATTGGGCTGCTGTGTGCTAGAACACAGATGGGTTTCCTTTAAGAGGCAGATGATGCCTGGAGCCCAAGGCTGAGAGGGAAACAGGACCATCCCCCTGTTGCCAGGGCTCCCCAAGGCCGCCTAAGTTATGACCTTGGGTTCTGTCAATGCTTTCCTGACTTCTCCCTCCACTATCTGATACCTCCCTGGCTCCTAGCATGTAGGCTGGGTCATGGGGTATGGAACTTTCCCCCTCTCACTGTGGTGGTTTGAATGTAAATGTCTCCCATAGTCTCAGATAGTTTTGATTAAGCTTCCTACATAGTCCCCACTGGTGGAGTGTTTGGGAGATGGCACCTTGCTGGAAGAAGTGTGTTTCTGAGACTGGACCTTGGGGTGGAGGAGCTCAGACTTGAGTGTGTTCATCAGTAGCTCCCACTTGCTGTTGACTCTCTGCTGTGGATGTGTGATGGAGTGAACCAGCTTCCTCTGGATGAAACTAACCTGTACGCCTGAAATAAACCCTTTTCTCTCATAAACTGCATTTGGTTGTGCGTTTTGTCCCAGCAGCCAGAAGTTAACTGCTACACCCCCCTCAAAAAAATCTTTTAAGGGACAGATCTCTTTGTGTCTCAGACCCAAAGCCTCTCTCAGGCTTCAGGTACCTGCCGTGTTCTTCCATGGCATAACATTCCCCCTTATGGTAGTTAATCTCTGGTTGTCAACTTGACAGGACACCATGGGAACAAATATCTAGATGTTTCTGTGAGGGGTTGTCTAGATTACATTAATGGAGGTGGGAAGGTCCACCCTAACTCTGGGAGGTGGTCTTTCACAGGCTGGCTATGCTGGGCTGTGTGAAAAGGAGAAGTGTTCATTCTCTCACCAATTCCTCGCTGTTGATGTGATGCTGGTTTTCTGCCCCTGCCATGTTTTCTCCACCATGATTAACTTCCCTAGAAACTGCAAACCAAAAATAAACTCTTTCAGGAGGTGTGGTGCCACATGCCTTCAATCCCAGAATTTAGGAGGTAGAGGTAGGAGAATCTCCATGAGTTCGAGGCCAGCCTGAGACTAAAGAGTGAATTTCAGGTCAGCCTGAGCTAAAGCAATACCGTACCTTAAAAAAAAAAAAATTTACACGGAGGAGGATATCCAACTGATCAGGGAGGGAGAGGGGAGAAATTTGGGCAATTTGGGATAACAACTCATGGTTTGCCCACTAAATAATGTAACTCATTATGGACAATAAATTTATATTTAAATTAAACATTTTTAAATTAATTATTTAATTAATTTTTAAAAATAATAAATTTTTTCCTTCCTCAAGCTGCTTCTGGCCAGGTATTTTGTCTCAGCAATGAGAAAGTAACTGATATATCCCTAATAAATCTCTCCTCCAACAGAAATCCAACTGAGTGACTTTCAGTTGAACACACACAGTATCTTTCTTTTAAAATCTTAAGATTCAATAAGATACGAAGTCAAGAGGGCTTTTCATAATTCCTGGAAAACAGTTGGTGCTCAATAAATGGCATGAAATGCTACTGTTACTATATAAAGCAGTTACTGCATGCCCCTTGTGTCTACATTGAGGCAAAGGAAAAACAAAAGAGATACAATTTTTGTCCTAGAGAAGGAAGTTGGCAGGCTTTTTCTATAAAGGGCCAGGCCAGTAATTATTTCAGGCTTGTGGGCCCAAAGGTCTCCACTGTAATTATTCAACTCTGCCCCCTTTGCAGGAGAAAAGCAGCAATGTATGATCAACCTTTGGGCCTCACTTTAGGCTTTATTTGCAATGCACTGTTCAGGCTGTCCTGTGAATAGCAGCTTTTAATTCCATGTCATAGAAACCTTCACCATTAGGCATGTCTTTGGCTCTACTTGATGGAAAATACTACAACATGGAGTCTTGGGGAGACAGCTACCAATGATGGTTCAGTGGTCCAGGGGTACAGAGAGTCAGTGTTTTTCTAGTATGTCGTCCATGTATTTCTTTCCTATGTATGAATTCCGTCTTATCCACAATAAAGCCAGGCAGGAGGAATGGAGAATCAAGCCCGGGGAATGGAGAATTTCTTGACCATGTAGCTTGTTGACAACATGATAGCCCATCTATACTTTTCTCCCACATGGCTTTGGGCTCAGACACGTGACTTGGCTAAGATCACACTCCTGATCCAAGCAGAGAGCCTAAGTGTGTTAGGGAGAGGAGCTTGCCCTTGGTAGCTGTTGTTCCTTTCTATGTGGGCTCCAGGGCATAAACACACTTGATGTGGATCTGAGCCAAACCTGCATGAGCACTCAGGCCTTGTTGGACTCAGGCTTGGGACAGAAACATTCCCTCCTCACTGTAGGTACCACTGAATTAGCACAAATGATTATTACTAAATGACAATTTTGGGATGTTTGCTATGCAGCCATAGCCACCTGATAAACATATCTCCTGTAAAAGTATAAGCATTCAAGCTACAAATCAGGACCTTTGTTGACGTGGGTTATTTCTTTATTTACTTATTTGTTTGTTTATTTTCAGCTGAGCACATTGTAGACAGCTGGTAAATTCCAAGGACATAAACCAAGTGAGAAATGATAAAATCCAGGGCCATGTGGTACATTTAAAAATTCAAGCGGGAGCAAAGGAGGGATGATGAACTGTATGGAGTAAGGGTGAAGGGATGGAAGGCTCTCTGGAGAGGAGGAACATGAGACATGGGGGAGATAAAGGTGAAAGGATCTTGGCCAAACAGGGAGATGGCGGAGAGGATGACATTCTGAGAGAGGCATTGTTGTTATGCACAGTTTAGAAGAAAGGGGGGACTCTGTGTATGGGTATCAGAAAAATTCTTATTTCTAGAAGGTCAAGGTATCTAAGTTCCCTGGAGAGAGTCTTCTATGCAAGGCCAAGGAATTTTTCTTTTACCTGATCATAAGGACAGAAGGAAACAATAGAAAGTGCTGGTGTGTATTAACTAATTCAAATGGGTAGTGATTTTAATTATAACAGCTAACAGTTTCCAGGCATCTTCTAGGTACAGGTACTATATTGTGTCCATGTATCTTTTCCAACAACCCTAAATGGTGGATATTACAATTATTTTCATTTAACAGATTAGGATGAACAGGCTCAGAGGGGTAAAGGTGTTTGTTCACAGACTTGGAACAACAGCTAGAATGAGTTGTTGTGGTGGTTTGAATGGGAAATGTCCTCCAGAATCTCATGTGTTTCTAATTAGGCCTCTTACTTGCTGTCTGGCTGCTGCTGGAGCCTTTGGGAAGAGGAGCCTTGCTGGAGGGGGTGTGTCACTGGGGTGGGCTTTGAGGTTTATTAGCCCAGCCCTACTGGGTGTTCAGAGCTAGCTGGGGCAGATTACTTCCTCCCAGCTGCTGTGACAAGCTGTGATGTCCCAGATGGCTACTTTGACATGCTTTCCACACCATGATGAGATTTCCCCTCAAAACTGTAAGCTGAAATAAGCTGCTTCGGTTTGGATGTTTTATCCCAGCGACGAGAAGGTAAAGGCTATAGCTGTTCAGCAAAGCCATCTCCTTCTTCCTCACTTCTGCTCCTGCATCTGTCTAAATCAGGCTGGGGAAGGGGCAGAGCCCCTCACAAAATTGCCAGCAGATACGTGGGAAGTCTCGGCATTCCCAGGGGTCATGGAGCTCATCAGGGAATAGCTACTTGTGAACGGCCCTTAGGGAATTTGGTTGACAGAGACAGTGGTTTTTACAGAAGGCAGGTTCCTTGAGGCGCCCCTCAGCACACTGGGTCAAAGCACCAGAGAAAATCAGGCTTTCAAAATAAATCAGGATTCTTATTTAGAATAGAATTTCCTGGGTGGGAGTCTTGGAGGCTGACCTCCCTCCCATCCCCTCTCTTTATCCTTCTCTTTCTCCCTCCCTCCCTCTCTTTGTCTCTCTTACTCCATTCTTCTCTCCTTCTCTTCTCTCGCTCCAAGTTCATCTCCCACTTTTCCTCTCTTGCTCCCTCCATCCTTTTCTCCCTCTCTTGTTCTCCCCGTCCCTCTCTCCCTCCTTTTTTCTTTCCCACTCTCTCTTTCTCCCTTCTTCCTTAATCTTCCTTTCTTTATACTCCTAAGGTGACTCTGAAGTACCCTTGAAGGTGACAGTCATCAGCCTCCTTAGGATACATCACTCATCATGCATGACTAGTTGACCACCTCTTCTGGGGTGAACCATGCCTAGAAGCTATTTTTAACTCCACAGGCACTCCACTGGATTCTAAGAACTGCCAATCTCTTCTTTGTCGATTCTTTGAAGACATCCCGTTGCCTCAAGCCACTGTCAAACTCACCATTTAACATCCAGCCTGATGTCCAGTCTCCCTGACTCATCGGAGGCTCCTCCAGCCATTCTGGATGAAAAGTGTTCGCTAGAGGAAGAATGATGGCAGAGGCTGCAACTGTCATGAAATGGACAGCAGAGTGAGTGTACTTGAGCTTGAGGCTTGTCAAAGCTCACTGGCCAAAGAGGTATGGAGGCAAGAGGCCATTATGGTGGACCATTCTAGAAAGAGCAGAAAAATAACATTGTTCATGCTTTCTGTTCAGGACTATAGTGGATGTGAGAACATATTCTATTTTAATACTGAAATATTTCTGGGATGAGCAGCTTGAAACGGAGCAGTATTATCTAAGACGGCTCTAAACGACACGAGTTGGCACATTAAAACACTGAATCTGCATTTCCTGAAACGCAGCCTTAGCTCTCCTGGTGGTTTAGAAAAATCCAAAAAAATTGGACTCGAACAACTTTTCCTATTATGTTACCTGTTTAATGACTACAGGAACTATGGAAGGGTGAAAGGTACCCCCACTACCTTTCAACCCCAAGTATGTTCCAGACTCTTATTGCTAAACCTGAAGCAAATAAGACCATATTTGGAAAAAGAGTTTTGAAGATGTAATTAAAGATAATGAAGGAGAACTCATTAGGCATTATCTGAGTGGTCCCTAAATTCCATGTTCAGCGTCCTTAGAGGAGTGAGGCCAGGCTGGGGAGATGGCTCGGTGAGCAAAGTGCTTCCCATGCAAGCATGGGGATCTGAGTTTGCATCCCCAGCATCTCATGAAACGCCTACTTGGTGGTGCACAATTGTATCTCACCACTGCGGAGGTGGAAACTGAGTCCCTAAGGGCTTGTCGCCTACTAGACTAGCTAAATAGGTGAGCCCCAGGTTCCCTGTCTCAAAAAGTAAGGCAGAAAAGAGATTGAGGAAGACACTCAACATTAACCCCTGGCCTCCACATCCACATGTACACATATGTGCACTCATAGACATACAGACATGTACACATACATGCATGTACATCACACATGGACAACACACAAAGAGCAAGGCAGAATGGGGACATAACAGGCAGAAGGGGGAGGTCGTGTCGTGGAGGGAGAGACTGGAGGGTTGTAACCACAAGCCAAGGAACACTGTGGATTTCTGGAAGTTGCCCCTGCGGCGCCTTGATTTTGGGCTTCTAGCTTTCAGAGTTGTGAAGGAAAGAACTTCCTGTTGGTTTAAGCCATTCACTCAGAGGTGATTTGTCAAACAAACCACCACAGGAAACACAATCCCTCATTTTGTGTTGAGGGGCAGCAGAAGATTCTTGGGAAAACTGAGAGGGCTGGATCAATGTTGACAAATTCTAGTCTGGGGGACTGCTGAGCCCTTGATGGATGGACAGACATTGCCCCCTCCCCCCTCCAGAGAGTGCAGAGCCGCTTGCTGTCCTGGTCTTCCCCCTTCCCCTTGCAGCTGCTGAGTCTGGAACTCTAGATGCACCCTTGCTGCTCTCTCAAACAGGAGCACAAACCAGACAGCTCCACGTTTCTTTGGTATTTACATCCTCAGTCAGGCTTGATTTCTGCTGATGCGAGGAACCATCCCTGAAAGAACTCACATCTGTAGCCGTGGGAGGATGGTTAGCTTATGTTCAAGTGTGTGGGCCTGCTGAATGTCTTTTCTATTCCAGTCCTTGTGCTGAGCCCTGCCTGGGGCAACTGAGGTGAACACGACACCATTTCGCAACCTCCAGAGCTCCTAGCTCAGGGAGGAGCAGAGAACATTTGAAGTTCATCTGTGGATATATAGAATACATACATACCTTGATCATTGTGCTGCTGCTGTGTGTGTGTATGTGTGTGTGTGTGTGTGTGTTCACCATGCTCACATATACCTATAATATACATGCATGCCTGGCTGCTGTGTATGAATGTGGGCACGGGCACACTTAGTGTGCAGATCCATATGGTGCTTGCTTTTGCCTGCACAAGCGTGGTGTGTGTGTGTGTGTGTGTGTGTGTGTGTGTGTGTGTGTGTGTGTGTGCACATGGGCATTTCCTAAGACGAATGTGTCCTCCATCCATAGAGGTTTTTTACTGTGATCACTTTCCACTCCCTTTTTGTTGGCTATTGTCATAAAGTCAGTACGTAGTCCATCTTCAGCTAGAGTTTTATCATAGAATGTTGCATGAAGTCAAAAGTTGTCCCCTGGATAAGTTTTCCAGATAACTCCTTTCACCCCACCTCTCATATCCCCCCCGTTTCTTCCCACTGTCTGCTACATAGGTTCAAGCTTCTTCCTTTCGGGGGTTTTGCTGCTAGTTCCAAGGTAGCATGATTATTGAAGGTTTGATTGATGAACATCCTTCCATTGAATCCAGAGAAGTCAGGGCATTTGAGGAACTGACACTGAGTTGTAAGCTTTTTAAAAATTACTTATTTATTTTTTTCCATTTTTGACATTTACATATGTGTATGGAATGTATTTTGATCTTTATATAAGTCAGGGTTCTCTAGAGGAAACAGAGTTGACAGAATGGATTGTAGTAAAAGGGAATTTATTGGGGTAGCTTACGACAGTCCAACAATAGCAGTCTGCAGGCCCACAGGTGAAGGAATCAGTAGCTGTTCAGTCCACGTGGCTGCAGGCCTCAGCAGTCCCAATCCAGCCCAGAAGGCCTGATGGCTCCCTTGGAAGAGGATGCTCTTCTGATGTCCAGGAAGGGTAGGAGAGCAGGATGCGAGTGTAAGTCACAAACAAGCGCCAGTAGCCCGGGGAGGAAGGAAGAGGGTTTCCTTCCCTTCAAGCTTCCTTATATTTATTACCCTTAGAAGGCCCACCCAATGTGGGGAAGGGCTCACTCTGGAGATGGGACCTCCTCCCTTCTCCAAAATCCCAAAAGGATTTTGTCAATCCTTCCTGCAGGCAAGCTCAGAGAACCACCCAAGATTACTATGGATTATTACATAGATCAAGTTGACAAATAAACTTAACCATCACAACTAGTCATTCTGTTGTTATGAGAAAATACCATTTTAAGGGAGAAAGATTTATATTGGTCCATAGTCAGCTGGCTCCATGTGAGACAGAGCATCGCGAAGGCAGAGAGAGAAGGTGTGAGCTAATTGACTTCTTCACCTCTCTCTCATATTCTAGCCTGTGCTATGAAGCTACCTGAATTCAAGGTATGTCTCCTATTAGCTAATCCTTTTTGGAAACACCCTCACAGATATACCCAGAGGTCTGCTTGACTGAACTTTCTCCAGTGAATCACGCTGATGATCAGGGTTAACCATCACAGCAGTGAAAACAGTTGGGAAAGTAATCATGGGAACATTCCCTTGCTGTGTTCTTGTCTCAGCAATGCCTGGCTCTGCAGCGTGGCTTGAGGCCGGTCACATCGTCCTGAATCTTGGAGGACTTGGAATGGACCAGTTGGACAGTGGAGACAACTGACAATACTTTTGAAAAAACAAATGCCTAGCCTTCCCTCCAGACACAGTATCTGGGAATAGGGCCCAAGAACCTGCATTTTTATATGCTTCCCACATGGTGCTTTTGCCCTATGGAGGTTAGAAAGTAATGAGCAAGACAGTCTCTGAAGTTCTTCGTAGATACAGAGACTTTACTCTGGGGGAGAGAATATTGACAGAGAACAGATGGTTTTTCTCAAGAAAAAGAAATGAAAACTCCACATCTTACAAGAAAGAAAATAATAATAATAAGCCGTTTGAAGAAGCACATCAGACTAGAAGGACAGAGCCTGGGGCTGAGTATCTGACCTGCAATGTTAAAACCTGGCTGGGTTCCAGGATGAAGAGCATGCTATCAGCATCCCCATAGTAATTCATCACCCAACCTCAAGATCAGGGAGCACGTTGGACCTCCAAGCTCTACGCGACTGTAAATCAGAAGGGCTGCAGATCAGTAAGAACTGTATTGCCCTGGTCAGGTGCTTTTCATGGAATTATCATTTCCCAACTATTGGCTTGCAAACTACTTCACAGGAGGCCAGTCTCTCCCTATTGTTACTAATAGTAATGGGAGTGACACTGGCTGGGCATTTGACTTAGGCAGATGCTAGGCTTTTGCTGGCATTAACTCACTTCCTAGCAACTGTTATTTGCTAGGTGTTATTATTATCCCCAGTCCAAAGACAAGGAAGCTATGGTAGTTTCCATTGTCAACTTGGCAGGACCTAGAGTCACCTAGGAAACGGCAAGCCTGTAGGCATGCCAGTGAGGGGTTATTTTGGTTTGGTTAATTGAGGTGGGAAGGGTCACCTAAATGGCGGGTGGGTGAAACCATTCCATGGGCTGGACTAGATGGCAAGAAGAGAGCTGGCTGAGCAGCAGCCTTCATCGTTCCTACCTCCACTGAATGCAGTGTGCCCAGCTGGCCAGAAAAATGCTAATCTTTGGTTCCATTTATATAATGTTCTTAAAAGAAAAAGATGAAGCTGGAGAACAGGTTTGGCCTTGTCAGGAATGAGAGAGGTGATCAGTGCATGTGTAGAGGGCCAATGCCAAGGTGCTTCAGAGCGAGAGAGAGAGAGAGAGAGAGAGAGAGAGAAAGAGAGAGAGAGAGAATACATATCATGATGTGCATGTGGAGATCAAACTTGGGTATTTGTAATGGTTAAATTTTGTTGTCAACCTGACCTGTTAGCAATCCATAGTGTTAGTAATCTTGAGTGTTGTGTAGCAGATTTACTCTGCTTTCAGAGAAAAGGAGGCTCAGGGGATTCAGGAAAGTCATGTTAGTTAGAAACAAACATCCCTTCCTGGGAGGGCAGTACAGGAAGGAAATTCCAGAGACTCAGGAAGTCAACAAGCCTGGGAAAGGGTTATAAGACCCCACCCTAAAGGAAAGCCTCTCCCCTTCTTCCCCTGCCTTTTTGCAGGTGTGTGTGTTTGTGTAGTTTTTGTGATAGCCTCTCTCTCTCTTTCTCTCTTCTCTCTCTGTCTCTCTTCTTCTCTCTCTCCATCTCTCTCTCTGTCTCTCTCTTTCTCTGTTTGGGCCTGTGAAAGGGGGACAGCCTCTTTCACCATTATGAAACTTCCCCTGGTTCTGTAACTTCAATAAATCCCTTCCTCCCATAACTGTGCCTGGTTTGGAGGTTCATCCAGTGGCACGAGGCTGACTATGACAGTGTTGGTCCTCACCTTCCAGCCTGTTGGAGGCAGTGTCTCTCATCTCACCCACACCAGGCTAACTGGTCTGCAGGTGTTTGGAGATTCTCCTGTCTTTGTTTTACAGCTCACCACAAGCATGCTGAGATTACAGTAGACTGCACTACTGTGTCTGATTTCATGTGGACACTGGGCATCTGAACTCAGGCACTCACACTTGCGTGGCAAGTGCTTTGTCCACCAAGCCATCTCCCCAGCTCTCATAATAGAACACTTTGACTAAAGTGACAGGCACTTTGATTGTATGGTGGTTACACAGTTCAAACCATGTGATATAATTACATAGAAATGCTTACACACACACACACACAAACACACACACACAGGTGCAAACAAAACTGGCAAGATCTGAATAAGCTCCTTCAACCAATTTCTTCACTATGACATTAAGTTCCCAAGATATCCTGGGAGAAAGTAGGTGAAGGGTACAAGCATCCTTGTATTTTGAAGATAAGGGGGAATATTTCCTGTGAGTCTGTAATTATTTCAAGATATAAAGTTAAAAAATGTTCATACAGTATTAGATTATAGAAAATATACAATGCAACAAGTATTGTGGAAATAATAAGTAATATAGGAGAAGATAAAAAAGAGACGTTTAAATGATAGTTGTATCCAATTCAGTTTTTAATATACATAGAGCAAATATCTAAAGTTTTATTTATTTATTTGCACACATTCGTGTGTGTGTGTGTGTGTGTGTGTGTGTGTGTGTGTGTGTGTGTGCATGTCTGGGCACACCACCCAGGGTCTCTTACTAAAAACTTGTGTCACTTTTTATGCCTGGCTTCAGTGTGGGTACTAGGAAATCAAACCTGGGCTGGTAGGCTTGGCTTGTAAGCAAGTTCCTATAACTACTGAGTCATCTCCTCAGCCCCACAATTCATGTCTAGAAGTGGAAAGATCAGGCTTCGTCTTTGGTTTCTGACTCTTTGTTTAGACATTGGAACTGTGCTCGAGAAAACCTTACCCATGCATAAGGAAGCATGTGTGAAGATGTTAGGAGCTATAGAGTTATAATGGGGAAAAGTGGGGACAACCTAAACGTCCATCAATTCCTTATGGGGTTCCACTTGTGCAAGAAGTATTTATGTTTGAGCATGGAGAGATGTGGTGGTGGTTTGAATGAAATATTGCCCCCCCAGGTTCATATGTCCCCAACTGGTGGCAATTTGGGAAAGTTGCGGAGCCTTTGGGAGGTGGAGCCCTGCTGGAGGAAGTGTGTCACTGGGGGCGGCATAGCCCAGCTCTAAGGCCAGTACTTAGATTGCTTCCTTCCTGCTGCTGTGATGCTCAGCTAGATCACTCTTGCTGCTTCCTTCCAGCCAATGTGACAAGATGTGACATTCTGTGTCTGCTCTGTCATGCTTTCCCCATCCACAATGAAACTTCCCCCTTGAAACTTTATGCCAAAATAAATGCTTTCTTTCCATAAATTGCTTCTTGTGTGTTTTGACCCAGCAATGAGAAGGTAACTGCTACAGATGTGAACTATCTCCATAGATGACATAAAAATCACATTTTTCAGTAAACAAAAGTAATTTGAAAGATATTAAAATTCACACGCAATATGAGTGCACGATTATATATTTGCATATAAATAAACATTATATATATATTTATCTGTAGTAGCCTTATATAAGTAGGAGAGGAAAACATCTAATGATATTTGTGTAAATTAACAAAAAAAATACTTCCAGAAAGGTTTACCCAGAGCTGATAATAGATGGCCAATTTCTAGGCTAATTCTCTGCCACACTCTTCACAACCATTATCTTGCTTCGCCTTACAACAAATCCTCAGGAATCACTATTATCATAAGATTCCATTTTCCAACACAGCAGCATAGAGTTGGGAAGTAACTTGCTCAAGGCCTCACATTTGGGCTGGGCTTCACTCCATTTGCCCGATTCCCAAGCCAGAACAAGTTTCTTTCTGCCATGCTGGATCTGTCCAGGCATCTGAGATGAAAGGAGACTATCACCAGCAGTGAAGCTATCTGGGCAGGGGAAGAGCGGCCCCATGGAATGGTGAAGTAAGAGTCCAGGCCCCCACACCTCCATAGCCCCAACCTCACCCTGCACCTTGTCTAGAACTGTGGCCCATCAGGCCACTGTCTAGTCTGTGGAGATGCATGACAGCACAGGGTCTCTGTCAAATGGCCTTGCAATGGCTTGAGACATTGATGATAGTCTCTTGGCAGGTGAGAGAAACTCCTTCCATCTCTCTGAAGCTCTCCTGATGGAGGAGGAGTGTCTAGAGGTGGGAGAAAAACAAACTGGGGAAAGCAAAATGGGAGGTAGCTCTTGAATTCTCGAGATTGCCCCCCATCCTGCCCTGGGAGTTGATGAACATAGGTGGGTGGGTGGGAGAGAAGACCCTCGGTGGTGTGTCCATTGTGCATACAGACTCCTTCAATCCTCATGCCCTTTACTTCCTCTCTCAGTGGAGGAGTTTCAGCATCGCAGTGGGTAGGTGATTTTCCTTTGTTTTTTAATTAAAAGAAAATCTTCTCTTCTTTTTCTCCCCCAGCTTCATGACTATTTCCCACAGAACCTTCCCTCCATCATCACTCAGCACCAGGACACCTTTCTCTGCCAAAGGTCCTCTTGGTGTGCTGTTGGTTCCCTTTTAGTCCCTCCCCCTGACCTGGAGTCACCATTAAGTAATTATCACAGTCAGTGGTTTGATCTCTCTATGCTTTGGTACATGAGCTCCGTGAAGGCAGAAGGCAAATCTGGGCTAATTAATGAGTCTGTATTATCCAGCCTGGTGCCCTGTGCATAGCAGGTGCCTAATAAACACGGATACATGGATCTCGTATTAAAAAATAACGTCTTTGTGGCTTTACAACTATAATGAGGGTAATGAATGAAGTAGTTGGTGATTCTGGGTCTTATTTCATCCAGGCACAGAACTACTCTATCTTATTTTCTAGTATGATGTGTGAGGATTTGGTCAAGTTCTGAGAAGAGAGTAGTGATAAAACATGCATTTTTTTTTGTATTCAAAACTTAAGTTCTCATGCTGAGAAGAAGGGACTGGAGTGGTCAGTGGTAAAAGAAACACCTACATCCCCCCTCTAAGGCTCAGGGGACATTACAGAAGAGAAGGCAGGAAGTGCAAGAGTGAGAGAAAGGGGAGGAGTGGAGTGCTGTCTTCCAGACATGATATGACCTTGGCATTCATGACCTCACAGTGACTACCATTCCCTGCACAAGACTTGCACAGTACTGGATTCACCAACATTCTGTCATGGATGACAGGGGAAGGCATGAGGCCCCCATGCTTCCATGAAGAGATATTGGCTGTTAATAGTTTCTGGGTGTGGTAGTTTGAGTAAATGTCCCCCAATAGAATTTATTATAATTGTGAATTGTCTTCAGCCTTCTGGCTGGAGGAGGTGTCACTTTGGCCTGGCCTCCTGGGGTCATGACACCCTTTCTAAATTGGATGCAAAAGAAAAGCCAGAACCCCAGTCTGGCATTTCTGCATTTTTGTCAGTTACAATGTGTTTGTTTGCTTGAGGTGCTGGTGGTGGGTTTGTGTCTCTCTGCTTGCTTCTGTGAAAGGGAGCCAACCTTTTCCTTAACTTCCCCTGGGTCTGTTACTTCAATAAATACTTTCCTTCCCCCAAATTGTGCCTGGTTTGGAGATTCATCCCAGCAGCGTGTGACTGACTACGACACTGAGGGAGAGGGAGACATTTTCTACAGTGATGTAGCCACTCGTAAGGTCACAGTAAATAACCCTTCACTTATGATTGTGCAGGCAATCCTAATTAACCCATTGGATCACACAAATATAAAGGAGAAGAGGAACTATTCAGGAAGAAGAATGGGTTTAGTGGAAGGTGGAAGAGAGAAAGTAATGGGAGGGATTTATGATTCAAATGAATGATATATATGTATAAAATTATCAATAAAAATTAAGTTCAGAAGATGTCTAGATTGACTCCCCCAGGCCCCATCAGTAACAACACACTTGGGCCAGGAAGACCGGGATGAGTACTAAGATATACAGGATCCCTTGTCACAAGGACTAATACAGAGAGCTCACGGAGGAGGATATACAACTGATCAGGGATGGGGAGGGGTGGAATTGGGGAATTCGGGATAACAACGCATGGTTTGCCCACTAAATAATGTAACTCATTATGGACAATAAATATATATTAAAAAATTTAAAACAAACAAACAAACAAACAAAAAAGAAGATGTCTAGAAGAAGATGTCTTGGTAGTTAAAGATGCTTGTTTGCAAAACTTGCCAGTCGGGTTCAATCCCCTGGTACCCATGGAAATCAAGATGCAAAAGTGGCACATGCCTCTGGAGTTCATTTGTAGTGGCAAGAGGTTCTGGCATGCCCCCCACAATATACACACATAAATAAGTAAGACTACTTTAAAATATTTTCAATTATTTGCACCCCAGCCCAAATATCTCCTCTTGCAAAAAGAGAGAGAGGCAAGAGGGAGGGAGGGAGAGCGAGAAAGAGTAAATGGGTACACTCTAGCTTGAACTCCAGGCAGATGCACCACTTTGTGCATCAGGCTTTATGTAGGTACTAGGGAATTGAGCACATGTTGTTAGGCTTTGAAGGCAAGTGCCTTGACCACTGAGCAACCTCGCCAGCCCAAATAAGAATATTTTTGCAAAATTAAGTTCATTATCTTGGGTGCCTCACGATGGAGCTGATAAGCTGAGACCTTTTGTGAATGCTGTAAAAGGTGGGACCAATAAGGACTTCTTGCTCAGAATCCGTTAGTATCTTTTCCAGGGTCTGTCAAAGGCTCCCAGGTAAACCCCATGTGTCATCCACTCTCTCCTGATACATACTTATCAGGGAAGCTCTCTATGTCTCCTCTATGCAGCCTGAAGGTGAAGTCTGAGAGTGACTGGTTACTGTCCAGTCTCCCCAGCTTATGGGATATGACCTTGGGGAGTCAGGCAGACTTTCAAGGCTTTACTTTCTCTTCTTTCAAGGAGTTGATCTCTACTCATAGATTGGAATGATGAATTAAGATAACACATTGTGACAAGGCTGGCTGAGCCCTGCAGCCCCCTCCATGGAGATCCAGGGCTTTACTCTGCTTTTTCTGCAAAGAGCTCCAGAACATATGGGGGCCTCGGGGAGCACCTTGGGCACCCTGATGCCTCTAAGACAACTCAACTCTAATGAAACGTCTGGGATTTCTGGTCAAGTTCATTCCTTGATCAGCAATCACCTAGGTTTGGAGAAATAGACAATACACATATGTGACTGTCAATTCATATCCCTTCCTGGAGATTGCTTTTTCCTTAAACATGAAGAGTTACTTTGCCACTTGAATATTTAAAAATGTCTCCAGGTTGTGGGGATGGCCCAGTGGATGAAGCACTTGCTGCATGTGTGTCTGAGTTCAGATCCCCAGACCTCGTATGTGGGCTTCTGTAACCCCACTGTTCTTAGAGAACTGGAGGGCTGGGGCACGGAAACTTCCCAGGAGTGATGAAGGGGAGACCCTCAAAGTTGTGGAAGATGGATACCAAGCTGAAAGTTGTCCTCTGACCTCCACACACATGCTATGACATGCATGTTCCTGATCTCTTATTCCCCCCATCACCACTATACACACACATCAAGTTAATATAGTTTTAAACAACTTTTTAAAAAATATTTTATTTATTCATTTTTAAGTAGAAAGAATGAAAGATAGATAGATAGATAGATAGATAGATAGATAGATAGATAGATAGAACCAGGGCCACCACCTTGTGGGTCTGGCTTATGTGGGTCCTGGGGAATTGAACCCAGGGCCTTAGGCATTGGAGGCAAGTGCCTTAACGGCTGAGCCATCTCTCCAGCCCCTCAAGTTAATATTTTAAAATGGTGTTTCTCTTTCTCCTTTCTTTCTCTTTCCCTCCCTCTCTCTATTTTCCTTCCCGCTCTTTCTTCTGTTTTCTCTTTCAGAGCTCTTCTTATAGTCTCAGTCCACCACCACCACAACCATCGACTTTCCATTTTTCCTGGATTATATGACATAATTAATTGCCTTTATTAAAGGTACATCCAAAGTCAGAAGCAGGACCTAAGTGAATTTTCTGGAACATTTAAAATTTCCCCTCTTTTATTCCCAGTCATTTATAAGACAAGAACAAATATCAATCAGGAACAAAGTGAAAAGAATGGGGGACCTGGGGGAGACAATCAACAGCTATTAAATTCGGCCAACTATTCCACTCAGTGAGGGGAACCCTTGATTGGAACCAGGGATTCAGGGCGATATGCACCGGATCCCATACTCTTGGGCTCCCAAGAAAAGATGCACTATGCGAGTGACTGCTGGGGAGGCTTTTGAAAATAGAAGCTAGGTAATCCAGATTGTTGTTTATTTGTTAACCGATACGGACCTCATTCTCTGATGGAGATTGTGTTTGTATTTTTCAGGATACAGCGAGGGAGCTGTGGCCCATATAACCCTACCAACTGACTGCAGGCAGAAAGCTGAGATCCTGGCATGAGATGAGCCACCACAGTCTTATGGGGGAGGATCCATATGGAACCCCACAGAGAATGATTGGATGAACAAGGGACCCACAGCCATAGCCATTCAATCAACAAAGGATAAGCCAGTGAGACAGAAGCCAACGAATCTCGACACAAAAACCCCTAAGCTCACAACATTAAAGAAGCCTTGATACTCACCCACCATGACTCAGGGAACTGAGCAGAAGGGGGGGGGAAGATTGTGAGAGCTGTGGTGAGGGAGAATATCAGAGACTTGGCAACCCTCAGTAACAACACACTTGGGTCATGAGAACCCGGCTGAAGACTGGGCTATCCATGGTCCCCTACCACAAAGACTGATACAGATGGCCCGTGGAGGAGGATATCCAGCTGACTGGGGATGGGAAAGGGGGGCAATGGGGAATTGGGGATAGCAACTCATGGTTGGCCCACTAAACAGTGTAACTCATTATGGACAATAAAGAGAAAAAAAAGAAAAAGAATGGGGGAAGAGAGCCTTTTCCAGACTCCAGAGCAGAAACATGGACTTGCTACTTCCTTGAGATGCCAGATAGCTTCTCGAATACAGCAAACCTCAAACAAGACCAATCACCTGCTCTTGCATACCTGATCCTTTCAGCTGCCCCGATTTCCCTTTCTTTCATGCCCTGCAGCTGGTTCACAGCTGTTAACTCTACTTGCAAACATACCTAGACCAGTCAGTTTCACTATGTCCACCGCTGCTACTGGTTGTCAGCCCACCCAGGCTCCACCTGTGCTTCCCAAAGATCTCTCTGGCCTTCTCCTCTCACAGCCTGTTCTCAACATAAGCCGAGACGAGTCTTAGAATCACCAACATGAAAGCCCAATTTCTTTAACTATCTGATGCCTCATTCTCTCTTTTCTTTTCTCCTCTCCCTCTATTCCCTCGGCCCAGCTACACTGGACTCCTTCAACGTACCTGATCTGCTTTCACTGTACAGGAAGCAGTCGAAAATGCTCTTTCTCCAGATATGATTTGGCTCACACCTTCTCCTTGCTTGTGTAGTGCTGACGTCGCCCTCACATTGAAATCTACCCTCCCCATCCTGTTCCTACCTCTGCCTCTCTCTTGTCCACTTCCCTCTACTGTGGCTTTCCTTGCTCCTACAACACTTGCTAACTTACTAAGAGATGCTTAGCCACAGTGTCCACCTCACAGAGCACAGGGACTAGGGCTTTCTTGGCCTTCTAATATGTTGAAGCATCACAAAGTCTAACACATAATCACTCAGTGCATACTTTTCCAAATGAATAAATACAAATATGCCTCATCGAATACAGAAGTTGGGAGGCTAGAAATGCATCATTCATTCATCATTCATTCAGTAAATATCCATGATTACCTACTGTGGTCTAAGCACTGTACCAATCACTGGAATTTTGCTTTTGGTCAAACCAATGCCCCCCTCCCTCTTCCCAATCAGCTGGATATCCTCCTCTGTGGGCCATCTGGATCAGTCCTTGTGGCAGGGGACCATGGATAACTTAGTATGCAGCCGGGTTTTCCTGGCCCAAGTGTGTTGTTACTGAGAGGTGCCATGCCTCTGATATTCTCCCCCACCACGGCTCTCACAATCTTTCCGCCCCCTCTTCCACTCAGTTCCCTGAGTCGTGGGTGGATGAGTATTAAGGCTGCTATAATGTGAGCTTAGGGGTTTTTGTGTCGAAAATTGTTGGTTTCTGTCACCCTGGTTTATCCTGTGTTGATTGAATGGGTGTGGCTGTGGGTCCCTTGTTCATCCCGACATTCTCTGCATGGTTCCATATGGATCCTCCACGATATGGCTGTGGTGGCTCATCTCTTGCCAGGTTCTCAGCCTGCGGTTGGTTGGTAGGGTTAGATGGGCCACAGCTCTCTCGCTGCATCCTGAAAAATACGAACACAATCTCCATTGGAGAGTGAGATCAGTATAGGTTAACAAATATACACAATTCTGGATTACCTAGATTCTATTTTTAGTAGCCTCCCGTCAATCGCTCCCATATTGCATCTTTTCTTGTGAGCCCAAGAGTATGGGATCTGGTGCATATCACCCTGAATCCCCAGTTCCAGTCAAGGGCTCCCCCTCACTGAGTGGAATATTTGGCCGAATTTAAGAGCTGTTGATTGTCTCCCCCAGGTCTAGGCTCCTCCATTGCACAAGTGCTCCTTTCTTGGTTCGCTGTTCTCTCCCAGTAGGAGGTGTGGTCAGCCTACTCATGGCTGCAGACTGTGTTTCATGCCAGTGGTCTCTGTTTACTCCAGCTGTCATTGATCAGCTTCCCCTGGCAGCTTGTGTAGTGCCTTCCAGCACTGCACTAACTGCCATCTGGGGGCTGGTTACCATTACAGACCTTGAAGGGTCTCTCAATGCTGATCGATGGCATTCTGTGGTTTCTTCAGCAACAGGCTGTTGCCTCAGGCCTGGGGTGGACATTCAAGAGCTTTGACAGAATTCTGTCTTGTTTTTGGAACCTCATGGGTCACTTTTGTCAACAGCTCAGTGAGGGAACAAACCGGCGGCTGGGACCAGGGATTGTCAGGCTGATCATTTATTCACAGGCTTAGACATTCTCCCCTACTACTCATGGCCCCTCTTGCCAGTTGATGCCCACTACTTGCTCTATAGGTTATAGTATGCTTGTAAGGATTTTATGTTTTTGAACCTAATTAGGATTGGCCTCCTGCTTAAGCCATTCCCCTCCCCCCTTCCCTAACCCTCATTCCTAACATCTCACTTCTTTCTATAAGTTTGCATAAAGAAAACATTTATCCTGATTAAGGTCCGCATATGAGGGAGAGTATGCCGTGTTCAAATCTCTGTTCTTTTGAGTGTTCGCTTAGTAAGATCTGCTCAAAGTCAGACCATTTTTTTTCTAAATTTCGATGTGTCATTTTTCCTTTCAGCTGAGTAGAGTTCCATCGTATAAATATACCACAGTTTCGCTGTCCATTCCTCCATAGATGGGCATTTGGGTTGATTCCAGTTCTTGGCTATTATGAATTGAGCTGCTATAAATATAGTTGTACAAATGTTTCTGCATCGGGATGTGACATCTTGTGGATAGATGCCTAGTAGAGGGATAGCTGGGTCCATTGGTAGTTCTATGTCCATTCTGTAGAAGTCTCCACACTGCTTTCCATAGCGGTTGAACAAGTTTGCAATCCCACCAGCAGTGAATGAGGGTTCCTTTTTCCCGCATCCTCGCCAGCAACGATTGTTGTTGGTTTTCTTTATGATTGCCATTCTGACCGGAGTGAGGTGGTATCTCATTGTGGTTTTGATTTGCATTTCCCTGATGCTTAAGGATGCTGAGCACTTTTTCAGGTGAGAAAAGGCCATTTGTGTTCCCTCCTCTGTGATTTCTCTGTTGAGATCAGTGCCCCATTGACTACTTTTAAGACATCATGAGTGGATCTTTCTTGCAAAAATTATTGCTATTTAAGAAATAGATTTTTACAACTCTAGCTGCACCACACCCTCATTCCATATCCTTGGGCACTTTGCTTTACCTTTCTGCACCCCACTTCAGCATACAGAGAGTAGGATAGACATTGTCACAAGAGTTAAACTAAATAGCACTAGTAAAGGCCTGCCACACATTAGGGGCATTTGGTGGATATGAGATTCCTCTTGTCTCTGTTTTCCCACTAAAGGAAAGGCGAGGCAGTATGCTCATCCGAGAGACACGATACTCCAAGGAACATTTTTGTGATACCGGTTGCCAGACTGCACAGAGATGTCAAGATTTCCAGCGACACTGAGCACTTCAAAGCCAACAGAAGCTGCAGGATTCTCCTTACAGCTTTGACAGGGGACATTTGCAGCTCTCTGTATATGCACTGTAATACATACTTTCTATGGGGCACATCAATTATGCATTCCCTTGCCTCTATTAATATTTCAGGCTTCATAGCCATAAATAAAACATACATTAATTAGAAGTTTGCAGTCTGATTTCTTTCCTGATCTTCTGTTCTCATCACTGGGGGGTCTATGGGTCTGTGGACATAAATCTTTCAGTAGCATCCTTTCTGGACCGGATGTCTCCCTCTGCCAGCTCAGAACAAGTGGTTCAGAGAGCCCTGGGATGTGGTCACTGAGCAATGACACTGACCAAACTCTTTTGTTTCTCCTTTGTTGAAAAAAAATTAAAATTATTCGTGAGATGCTGCTTGGATGCACATTTGGATCCTGTCCCTCAGCTGTGGGGACAGGTTTCCTAGCCAGAGCTTGTTGTTGAAGAATTGAACATTGGTTAAAAGTGAGTACCTCCTCCAAGGGGGCACATTAATACACTTAATGTTCAGGGATTCTTGGCATCCCCTGCTGCGAGGCTGCCAAACAAATTGCATTAGGAAGATGCCCTTGCTCTTGATGGCATTAACAGGTGGCCTGACTCTACGGTGTTTCTTTATTCACCTGGGTCAAATGCCAGCAGGTGTGTGACATTCCTGTCTTCAGAGCACAGATTGGGAAGGACCTTCAATGGGTCTCTGGACAGCACACTTGCAAGTCACCCAGATCCAGTGGAACTAGGGCTGTGTTCATGATTTATCCACAAGCTGGGGAATGGGTGGGGGGCTCCACGCCATCTTTTTTTCCCAATTAGTGCACTTGGCAGAAGACAGAAAGGAGATGGATTCTTGGACTATTGAAGGGTCACCAGCACTAATGTGAGAATTAACACGATGTGAGTGAGAAAATTGGGCTGTCGGGAAACTCGAGGATAAGAAAAACCGATGAAGGCAGAGAAGCAGGGTGCTCCGACCACTAACAATGGAGGAACACAGATCTGTGTGTCTCCTAAGTGCTCATTTTCTGAACGGGTCATAAAACAAAGCAAGAAGAGTTTCCTAAATCAACAAATGGTCTGGGGTTTTGTTGCAGATTGGTTGGTGTTTCCATCAGTCAGGTGGGTGACCGTCCTCACCTCTCCTGAAAGAAAAAGTCCATGGCTGTGGAATTCATCTCAGGCTTTTCTGTTTTTATCTTTCTTGCTTATCTAAAGCCTTTTGCTCTGGGAATTCAAAGGCAACCCTACTTCTTGCTGTGTCTTCTCTCCGTGGGGCACATTGAGAACACTTGGCTTCCCACCTTCGTTGTGTGTAGACCTTGACTTCAGTAACTCCAAACCAAAGGAATGTTAGATCAGCCTGACGGTCCTTGTGCAGTTTTGAGGGTTACCTGTGGAGTCACTGACACCCCTTTTATACTCCATTAAAGGGGGAGTCTTTAAAATGTGTCTAACTTACAAATCATGATCAAACATTTTTATGGGGTGCTGTGAGACAATGTAATACAAACATAAAATGTGTAATCACCAAGTCAGGGTCATTAGCATTTTATGCCCTTAAAGATTTATTATTTGTGTTGAGAACCTTTGAACTCATCTCTTCTGGGATTTATAAATGTATAATGAATTGTCATGAACTATAGTCTCTCTACTATGATGTGTGCGGAGCACTGGGACTTTTCCCTCCCATTGCAGTGTATTTTAGAACTGGCTATGCAACTTCCATTTATCCCTTCTCCTCCTTACTCTTTCTAGCCTCTAAAATCCACCAGTTTACTAATAATATCCAGCCTTTTCTCTCTTAAGTGTGAGTGAGACCACGTGACCCTTGTCCTTCTGGGAGATGGTCTTCCGACACTTGATCTGCCTTTTGGTTGAAAGTGATTTATGTGTCCACAGACCTCTCGAGTCCATTGGCTACACAGTTCATGTTTTTGGTTCATGATACACCATCATTGAGCTTCATTGGGTCCATTGGTAAAGTTCCAATTAAAAGGGTTGGTTGGGGCGATGAGGACCCTAGTTCAGAGCACCAGGACCCCCATGTAAACGGCTGGTTGTGCTGGTGCATGCCTGCAATACTTTCACTGGGGAGGCAGAGACACGGAATCCCTGGGTGGGGTGGGGGGGTTGCTGGCTGGCTAACCTATCCAAATTGGTGAGATCCAGGTTTAGAGAGGGACATTTGCGCAAAAAAAATGAGGTGGCAAGCTATTGAGGACACCAAACATCCACCTCTAGCCTCCACATGCAAGCACACACACACACACACACACACACACACACACACACACGCACCCACATACATACATATGCAAAAAAAGAAGCTTTGTTAGAACTACTAAGAGCTGGTGGAATTGTGGGAGATGGAGTCAAGATAGAGAGAGGAGCTCATCGGAGTGTGTGGCTCCAAAGCTTGTCCGGGTGAACTGGTGATTTCTGGGCTCCATGAGAGACCCCAAAGATTAGGCAGAAAGTGATTGAGGAAGGCACCCACTGTTGATCTCGGGCCCCCACATGCTGTACACACATGCAGACACATGTGCCCACACTCATGAATATTTACACACACACACACACATGCAGAGACATGTGCCCACACTCATATGAATATTTATACACACATGCACACATGCAAAAGCAGAGAGGTATCTTTATAAAATAGGTAGATTCATAACTTGGTAATTCTGTGAAAACTAGTGTGATCCTTTATGATAAAAATGGGAATATTAATCAAGACTGCTGAAGACCGTTCCTCATGGTTACCCTCAGTGATGTGGTTTCTGATCTATTTTATAGGCTCTGTCTTGAGCGAGTTACCTAGAACATTCTATGCGCTAAGCCATGCTCTAGCTTACATAAGTGCCTCTTGTATACCTTGACACTTTCATGAAGCTAATATGAATACCAGCCCCATTTAAAGTCAAGGAAATTGCAGTTCAGAGAGGATGAGTCATGTGTCCAAGTCCTTCAGCTGCTGGGCCAGAAAGGATCCAAGTTTCCGACCAGTGTATTTTTTTCTTCAGACAAATTAGCCACGTTAACTGGACACACTCCACGGCAATGCTATTTTAGAAGCTCTATTTAATAAGTTAAAAATGAATTTTATGGGCAGCTGAGTAATTATCTGACTTGAACCCAATTAAAAATTGAGTCCATTCTGCCTGAGTTCAAGAATGTCTTTTGATTAATGCTGGACAAATGGATTTCTCTTTTTAACCAGAACTCTGAGGTCCAGATGGTCGGGCTGGCTTCTGTACAGAGTACCACATTGAGGCTTTGCTTGATGGACCTGCATGAGTCCACTGTCCACACCACTGTCTTATTTTATTTATTTTATTTTAGTTTTCCTTTTTTGCAGCCCTAGGGGTGGAACCTAGAGCCATAGACATGCTAGGCAAGTGCCATACCACTGAGCTATGACCCTAGACCTTTTTCCTTGTGTGTGTGTGTGTGTGTGTGTGTGTGTGTGTGTGTGTGTGTGTGTGTGCATGGAAGTCAGAAGACCACTTTTGGATCTTTTGGACTTCATCCTTATTTGAGGTATGTTTTCACCCTTTCTCTCTCAGTGTTCTTCACTATGGTTCTCTCTGCTTCCCAGGCTCACTGCTCTATAACCTTTGGAAAATTCTCCTTTTAAATCCTCTCATCTCTTTCACCATCAGTGTGCTGGGATTACAGACATCCTCTGCAGTTTCCAGCTCATATCTGCTCTGAACTCAGACGCTCAGGCTTGAGCAGTCTATTTATTACAAATACCTGACCAGAAACAGCTTACTGAAGCTTATAGTTTCCAGAGGAGTCCATCATGGTGAGAGACGCTTGCAGGGAGGAAGTACGGAGACAATAACTACAAAAGGGGCCAGGCTGGAACTCTTCATTTTTGCCCCCGTGACACACTTCCTCCAGCAAGGCTCCACTTCCTAAATGATCCCCAAACTTCTCAAATGGTCCCCAACTGAGGATTAAATCGTCAGGCACAAGAACCTATAGAAGAAGAGTGGGCATTTTACATTCAGTCCACAAGCAGCAGGTGTTTTATCCACTGAATCACCTTCTCAGCCCCTTTTCTGTCTTTAATTTTGAGGCAGGTTCTCACTAAGTAGCCCATACTAGCCTTGAACTAATTCTATATCCTAGACAGGCTTTGAACTTGTGATCCCCCTGCCTCAGACTCCCAAATAGCTGGGATTGAAGGCACACAGCAGCAGGCCTGCCTGGGACTGGATTGCTGAATGCTCCAAAGAGATATGAGTTTTCAATTTCTGCAGCCAAGTGGTTTAATTGGAACGACTTCCTTTTGGAAGCTCAGTGTGGACAGGTGGAGGGCACGTGCTCTAGTCTCTACCTGGGCTTGAAAACTGTCCTTGACACTTAGCTGCGACCCTAGGCATGTCCCCCCATCTGGGTCCGTGGGTTACTTAGGGGGTTGCAGTGCGCATCAACTCCCCGTTCACCCACGGGAGCTGGGTGAGCAGAGGCTTGGAACAGCCGTGAGCCGAACGAGAGATGAGACCCTTGGGAGAACGCGGCAGTGGGAAATTCTCATTTTATTGATAGATTGCAGCTGTTTATATAGGGAAAAGTCATAGGAAGCAAGATCTGTGGGCATCTCATGAGCTCGATTGGTAGGGGGTCAGTATCCTAATTTACATAGATAAATTGAGGGGGCTACGTGACTCTATACATGGATAGAATGGTGATGTTAGCAGAGGAAATGAAACCTTATTGTTTGTTATTTGCAGTTAGGCTTTGATCTGCTTATCTTATCTTGGGGACAGCTGTGGCCTGCCTAGGGGCTTTGGAGTTTTCAGGATTGCTAAGATTTACA
>PVHP010007271.1:0-57288 GCA_004024765.1 Zapus hudsonius | reverse complement strand
CTTCCCGTGTTCTGAGAACTTCAGCAGTGTTGAGTTGAGAAAACTGAAGTGAAACAGGAACAAATGAAAGTTCTACAGCTTGCTTCAGCTGCAGTTGTTTAAGAGATTACCACCATTGAGCTTGGGCCAGTGGTTCTGTATTGGGAAGGATGTAGTAGGAAAAATACTGATTCTTTTGACACAATGCTGAAGGAGTTTCTCTGCTCTCCAAGTTAGCTTTATTCCTCTCAGGATTAACAGTTTGGTGGCAAAACCTACCTGATACTGATTCTGGAAGTATAACAAATGCAGGAAAGTGAGAGTTATTGAATTTGCAATGTGGTTTATTTTTTTTGAAATAGCCACTGGACACGGAGAGATAGCATTGTTAGAGTCTCTGTATGAAGGCCTGATGGAGCCATGAGGATGAAGTGTAGATTCTAGGGGAGACCCCGGAATGATTG
Source organism: Zapus hudsonius (assembly GCA_004024765.1). Classification (NCBI taxonomy): domain Eukaryota; kingdom Metazoa; phylum Chordata; class Mammalia; order Rodentia; family Dipodidae; genus Zapus; species Zapus hudsonius. The sequence goes on along the minus strand of PVHP010007271.1, from coordinate 56,845 downwards.
ACATGCCAGGCCGATGGGACAGCTGCCAAGGAAAGATGCTGGCTTGGGATGGAGTTTTCCTCAAGATGTGTGCATCCCATCTGGAAAGGCAGAAATGGAACCTCAGACACTTCGTTGTTGGTCCCAGATGGACATGGAACTGCATGATTTGGTGTTTGAACTATCTCCGATCTTCCATTGGTTTAGTTTTGCCTTGCAATGCTATCATTTGCAGTGTGAATGTTTACTCTGTGTCATTGTCTATTTTTGGACTTACAGGCTCACAATTAAGAGACCTTGGACTAGGGGGATGTTCAAACAGTGTTGGCATTCACCAAATGCTGTGGGAACTTTTAAAGTTAGCCTGCATGCATTACATTTTATGCCATGGATAGTAATAAGTTTATGGGAGCTAGGGGCTGAATGTGTGGTTGTTTGAGTTGGTGTCCCTCATGTATTCTGAATACTTGGTCCCCTGCTGATGGCAATTTGGGAGGTGGAACCTTGCTGAAGGAGGTGTGTTGTTGGGGGTGGGCTTAGGCATGTTATAGTTAGTTCCCTCTTGCCAGAGTTGGGCTCACTCTCTTGCTGATATTTCCAACCTCTGCTCATGCCATGTTTTCCCCTGCCCTCATGGAGCATCCACTCAAGATTGTAAACCATAATAAAAAATATCCTTCTATGAGCTGCTTTTAGTCAGGTGCTGTATCCCAGTAACAAGAAGGTAACTACCACACATGTGAAAACAAATACAAAGAATCCCAGCCCCTAGAAATACCCCCAGAAACCTATGGGCTGTAAAGATAAGGTGAGAAGTTTATGAATTTCTGTCAGGATTTGAGAACCAGACACTCATAAAAGAAACCAGAGCTTTATTTTAAAGTCACGCAGAGCAGGTGTGTTGATGTCACATGCGATGAGAGTTGGCAGAAAGTTCCAGCGAGTCACAGAGAAGACGGACGCCAGGTGCACCTAAAGGAGATAAAGGATGACTGGAGAAAGGACTTGGGAGAATGAACAGAGGCACAGATAAGCTAGGTTATCAGAATCCCACGTCATCCATTATCTCCTCTACTGAGCTTCCCTAAGACAAGCCCTCCCAGCCTCACGTTTTACTTGGCATGCTCTATAAACTGACTGGGTTTATATTTTTATTTAATTAATTAATTAATTAATTTGTTTTTGTTTGTTTTTTTGGGGGGTAGGGTCTCGATCTAGTCCTGGCTGACCTGGTATTCACTCTGTAGTCTCAGGGTGGCCTTGAACTCATGGTGATCCTCCTACCTCTGCCTCCTGAATTCTGGGATTAAAGATGTGTGCCACCACACCCCGCTATGACTGGGTTTTTATACTTCATGAAAAGGGAAAAAAATAACTCTCACCCATTAAAAAGTGGCCCTAATGGAAACTAAAGAGCATTTTACAGATGATATGATAACTAATTGAATTGAAAAGTGTGAAAAACATTAGATTAACAAGGAGTGACACCAAGTGTGGTGCCACACACCTTTAATCCCAGCACTAGGGAGACAGAGGTAGCAGAATTGCCATGAGTTCAAAGCCACCATGAGCTTACACAGTGAATTCCAGGTCAACCTAGGCTAGAGAGAGAGAGAGAGAGACTCAGCCTCAAAAAACAAAAGTCTCAGAAATTAACCTTTACAAATCTGACCAAGTCACTTTTGTCATGAGACCTTAGCATTTCTTACTGAGAGAATAGTTTTTGTTTGTTTGTTTGTTTGTTTGATTGTTTGTTTTTAACAAACACTACTAAGGAAACTGGACAGTCACATACATATGAGTGTAGTTAGTTAGAGGCTTACTTTACATTATATGTAAACACCAACTCAAAATGGATCAAACATACACATAAGAAGAAAAGCTACAAAACTTTAGGAAAAAGCATAGACAAAGTGCTCTATGGTATTGGCTTTGGCATTAACTTTTCAAGTACAAATCCAAAGTCACAGATGAAAACTTTTGATAATCAACGAATATCAGACTGGAGCTCAGTGGCTACGGTACACTTCCTGTGCAAGTATGTGGGCCTGAGGGGTCTGAGATTACAGAGTTTGAATCTCCAGATTCCAGGTAAAAAGCAGAGTATGTTCACACATACCTGTGCTCCTGGTCCTGCAAGGGAGCAAAGACCAAGATCTGTAATTAGTAAAGGGACTTTAGCTCAAAACAACAGCTTGTGGAAGACCATTGGAGCAGAACAGCCAATGTTCCAATAAGGCCTTTGTAGGCAAATGCCCCCTGCCACAGGCAAGCATACAGGTCCTCACCACACAACACTACACACACACACACACACACACATACACACACACAATTACAAAAAAGAATACCATCAACAGAGTGAAAAGGCAACAGGTAGTAGGGAGACACTTTATGCATTATATATTTATGATAAAGGGAATTAAATAGAAAATATATAAATAATCCAATAGCAACAAACTGGTTAAATGTGAACTAAGGTCTTAAATAAACTCTTCTCCAGAGAAAATATATGATCTGTCAATAAGCACATTAAAAGGTACTTGATATTATTAATCATTAGAGAGATGCAAACCTGCTAATTAAAACTACAGTTAGGTACCACTTGTTGGTGCAGTTAGGTACCACGTCATTTTATTAGGTGGGTTTACATGGAAATAAGAGAATAGAAAGAAGTGCTGTAAACATATGGAAAAATTGGAGTTCTTGCTCATTGCTTGTAGAAGTGTGAAATATATGTGGCTGGGAAGATTTCTCAATGGGTGGTATTTGTCACACAAGCATGAGGATCTCATAACTCCAGCACCCACATAAAATGCCTGCCATGGGGGTACATATATACCTGTAATCCCAGCACTGGAGAGACCGAGTCAGGAACTCCCAGGAGCTCATTGGCTAGTTTAGCTGAATCAGTGAGCTCTAGGTTCAGCTAAAGACCATGTCCCAAGTTAAAGTGACTGAGGCAGACATTCCAGTCAACTTCTGGGTTCCACACACATGTGAGCTCACACAAAAATACACTTATATGCTATCATATTCAGCTCTAGGTTGCTGGCATGATCATCCAAACGAGACAGTTTATGGGAGGAAGGGATTTATTTCAGGCTTACAGTTCCATTAATGTCAGAAGAAGCTGGCTCTCTTTCACAAATTCAAGCTGAGACAAATAGCCAAACATCCAACAAACACCAAACCTGCAGAAACAAAAAGCACTCACCTGCAGGAAGAAGGAACCTTACTCAAGACTGTTCTCTACACCTTTGGGCTGGAATCAGATCTGCCCCCAAACACACCTTTAGGCTGGACCACAGAATCTCCCCCCAGTGATATTTCTTCTAGAGAGCTAAAAACCCAAGTTACAAGCTTAATAAAACATCTGAGCCTGTGAGAGACACACATTCACATTCAATTCACCACCCAAGCCCACACCAAAAACATACACACAAAACAAGTGTGAAATGTGCAGACATTTTGAAAGAAATTATTTTGCTAATTTCTTTCAAAAAAAGCAAAGATTTACTATATAGTTAAGAAATTATATGTCTAGATATATTCACATATTCATATATATGAATGCATATATGCAAGAGTGGAATGTCTATCTATCTATCTATCTATCTATCTATATATATATATATATATATATATATATATATATATATGAATATATAAAGAAAAATGTTCCAAAGAATTAAAAATATAGGCTCTGACAGATATTTGAACATTAATGCTAATTATAGAAATATTTTTCAAATAGCTAAAAGTCAAAAAAATTAATATCCATCAACTGATAAATGAATACTGAAATGTAGTATGTAAATACATTGGAATTTTATTTGGCCCTAGAAAGGAAGAACACTGTGACACATGGTATAGCAGAGGTCAACCTTGTAGACACTATTCTTAGTAAATAAGAAAATACAAAAGTCACTCAGTGGATGATTTGGCAGGAAGGTGTGCCAAACACTGGCAAGGGGAAGCTTGCTTATAGCCCCCAAAAGCCCACCCCCAACAACACAGCTCCATCAAGTTTGTAAAATCCAAATTGCCATCATCTGAGGATTGATCACTGAGAACACATTCATTTGTTTGTGGGGGACACCTGGATCAAACCATGACAGACACCAAGATACCCAACACAACCTAAAGCAGAAGCCATAGACACTTAAGATCTCAACAATAAAGTAGACTTACAACTCACCCACCATGACTCAGGGAACTGAGTGGAAGAGGAGGTGGAAAGAATAAGAGCCATGGTTGGGGAGAATATCAAGAGACATCACCCCCTCAGCAACAAAGGGGGAACAAAAGAAACTGGCTACCTCTGGTGCAGTTCAGAACCCCCTACCCTATGGGCAGATCCAGTGTGCACACCAAGGAAGTACTCCACTGGGTAGGGGACAGAGAGGAGGGAAATGGGGGCACCATCACAAGATTTGCTCATACAATGTATATAATTATTAATAATAAACAATTAATTTTAAAAAAGTAAAATAAAAAAATGACTAAGACAGGCTGGAGAGATTTCTCAGTGGTTAAGGCACTTGCCTATAAAGCCTAACAACCCAGGTTTGATTCCGCAGTACCAATGTAAAGCCAGATTCGCAAAGTGGTGCATGCATCTGGAGTTCATTTGCACACCCATTCTCTCTCTCTCTCTCTCTCTCTCTCTCTCTCTCTCTCTCCCCTTGAAACTAAATAAATAAAATATTTTTTAAAAAATGACTCAGACAGAGAGACAGAGAGAGAGAGAGAGGAGAGAGAGAGAGAGATGCTCTAGTTAGAAGGGTACCATAGGGTGAGATCCATAATCTAAAAGCTAAACCCTTCCTATAGGCACTAGAAAGCACTTGAAATTATTAGGGCGAGATCTGAGTCAATGTTGTGTTTGGAGTAAATTACTAATCATGAAGTGAAAAATGAAAGAGCAAGAAATAACAGCAAGAGGGTCATCAAGGAGACCCATGCAATAACCAAAGCCAGATTGGAGAGTCCTGTCAGGGTGCTGTCACTGAGGCCTGGGAGAGGGGACAGATGGAAGAGAAGCGGTAAGGAGGTAGAATTGGCAGAGCCCAGACAACCCACGGTAGTATTTTGAGAATTTCCCAAAGACACTCCCAAGTTTAATCCTCTGATTGCCAGTTTCACACATGCCAGTTGACATGTGTGTCATTATCTTCTCATGGCTCTCCTGAGAGGGGAACAAAACTCAAGATCAATGTCATCAGCGCTGCTCCCAGTACCACCGAGGTTAAGAAGGTGGAACAGATTTGCAGTGATCTGACAGTCACTGAAGCTGAGCTTCCTCCTTGCTCGTTACTTCTGGTAAAGACCCATGGGTTGATGCAGAAAACATGAGTAGTGTAACTAGACCCCCGAGGGCAACCCTCTGGGCTGTCCTAGACAGCCAAATGACTCTGGCTTTGACATTTTCTTCACTTGGATTCAGCTAGGGCCACAGGCAATCTGCTCACAGGCTTTTTGATGACTCCCAAAGCTGTCAGCTGCTGCTCTACCTGTATCCCTCTTTCCAGGGCTGGTCAGTGCTCCCTGGGGGTTTATCTGGATGTGGTTTCTCAGGAGATGTGGTTGATCAATCCTGGCATCATTCCTGCTTTACAGAAAAGAGTCAATCATTCCATCCCTGTCTCACTTTTGGCTGGACATCAAGTTCTCTGATCTTCTTGTTTCAAGTACTCAGTCTTACCTACTTGCAACCCTGACTCACTATAGATCTCACCTGACTGCTAGCTTTTCCATGGAGCTCTGCCTTCAGTTTGCTAATGACGGTCAGGGAGTTTCCACCAGCCAAGCAAAGTGATCTGACTCAGACTTTAGGATATCTAACATTTTGCACAGTGGGCCTGTCAGAGATGGGATTCATCCCACTTAACAATTCAACACTTCTGATTCTCCTCTATTGACTTTGAGAATCACTAATATAGCCTACTGTGCACCACTTTCGGTTCTGAGGATTACAGATATGACAACAAATGATACTCTAAGTGTCTTAAGTCTATTATCTTAATGGTGTCACATAAATCAAATCATTTAAAAGTGGAAATGTAAAGTTATTTATAAATAAAACTTATAAATAAAATACAAATGTGACTGCCATGACATCATTGAGAGGAAAGAAATAATTTGTATTAGTGAGAATGGGAGATAAGTGGATCATGAACTTTTCTTTGAATCAGCCACAGCAAGGCATAATTTGTAATCAGTTAAAACATATCTTCAGGTGTACAGTTTAATGAATTTTGAGGTTTGTTCACACTCTTGAAACAATCTCCATACCCTATATAGTCTTGGCTCCCCACTCTGAACTGTTTTCTTTGTACTGTTCCCAGTCAATTCTCATTCAGACTCGATCCCTTCACCAGGATCATCATTCCAACAAGATAGATTAGTCTTTCCTGAACTTTGCCAGAAGAGAATCATCATACACACCATGACTGACTTCTTTTGTTCGATACACTAGTGGGAGTCATTCATGTTCCCTTCACAGGATTTCCGTGTTTTGTATTGTTGAGCATGACTCCATTGCATGGAGGTATCAAATCTGTTTCCACTGACAGGTTGATGGGCATTTCTGTTGTTTCTGCTTGTCAGCAATAATGAATGAGAATGTTATGAGCAATGTGTGTGTGTGTGTCTCTACATGGGTATTTATTTCATTTCTCTCACATAAATAATTTAGGAGTGGGATTGGTAAGCAAGTTTCTGATTAACTTTATAAGAAATTTCCAAATTAGTTTACAAAGTAATCATAGTAGTTTTATATTCTTAGGAGAAGAATTTGATATCATTTGACATTGTTAGTCTTGCTTGCATTTTAGTCATTCAAGTTGGATTATAGCCATGTCTTGTGGTGGTTTTGATTTAATTTTTTGAATTATGCTATTGAATGGTTATTTACATGTTCATTGACAATTCATAGATCTTGGTTAAATTAGGGACTATTCAACATCATTTCACTGGTTTTTCTCCTTATTATCATACATTGTTTTTTACATGTTCTAGTTAAATTCTTTTCTAAACATGTATATTGGAGAATACTTTCTGTCAAGGTGTAGTTTGCCTTTTTATTTTCTTAATGTGTCTTAAAATGAAATTGTCCTGTCCTGTCATATTTCAACAAATATGGTTCTAACAGTTTTCTAAGAGGCTTCTGAGAACTCCTATTGTCTTTCATATTGCCTGCAAGAAAGGAGGCTTTATTGTGTTGCTTTCCAATCCATATTCATTCAAATACTTTTCTTCACTTATTAAACTGGGTACATAGAACCTACATAGGCTGACAGACAGATAGATGACACATTGATACATACATACAAACATTCACACACACTAGATCTTCTAACACAAACCATGAAATCTCTGGATCAAAAGAGAGAGCGTTCTTCGCAGAGTCCCCCTCCAACCCTGGATAAATGTCCAGGTTTGCCTGTGTTTGAAGCAGGATTTTACCATGGTAGATCATCTGCCAAAAAAGCTGAAGATTTTACAGGACGGACAGCATATGTGGCTTTCTTCTGGAGAGAGTGGAGAGAGGTGAGAGGAGAGAGAGAAAGAGAGAGAGAGAGAGAGAGAGAGAGAGAGAGAGAGAGAGAGAGAGAGAGAGAGAGATCCTACTGTGTAATGTGAAGCAAAGTTTTCCAGGCAGAGGCAAGATAGACTGTGCTAAAGACTAAGAAAACAACTCTAAGGGGTATAAAACTAAACCTCTCCAATGCAAGCAAAAGTACAATGTAATCATCCTGCAACCCACAAATCAGGTGGTTAAATCATTTGGACAAGAAAGAGCTAAACAGTTTGCTGTTTTGTTGGTTGAACCAAAATAGGTAGAGAGCAGCCAGTCTTGCTGAGCACCTCCTGTTTGCAGAAGTCAGTTTAGGTCTTAGCCCCTGGGGACACCATGGGACATAGATTCACAAATGGAGAACAAGTTCCAAAAGCAACTTTGGGCTGAGGAGATGGGTCAGCAAGTAAGAGCACCTTGCCACCAAGCACGAGAGTCTAAAAGGACCAGAGAATATCTTAGCTCAATCCCCCAGGACCCATATAAAGCAGCTCACATGGCCATAGACACCTGTCACCCCAGTCCTGTGTTGGTCAAGGTACAAGCTGGTGCTTGTGATAATGGCACCTCCAGCTTCAGAGAAGAAACTCTGTCTCAAGGAAATATGTGGATGAGCAGTGGAAGGGGAGACCTGACATTCTCCTCTGGCCCCTGCATGCATTCATTCTCCTGAGACACATTGCACCTTCATACACACATGCATCCACCACACATGAGCATACACACGCACACACACACACACACACACACACACAACAACAACAACAAAAACTTCATGAAATAAAGGAAAACAGAAAAATATAGTGATAGATACCTGGCAGAGATGGTAGGAGGAAGAATGAGTCTCCTACTCCAGGTAGGATGTAGCTCTGAGGATGAAGACAGGATGATCCCCGGGCAGAGGGTAGTCACCTGAGCCATTCCATTGACCCAAGCCAAGATTCAGGAATGAGTGAATACAAATGGTAAAATGTTCAGAATAAAGGGGCAGTGTAATAACAGCCTTGGAAACAAGAGGGAGGGAGGAAGGGAGAGAGAGGTGGGAGGGAGGAAAGAAAGGAGGAGGAAGAATATAAATTCAGAATTAGGTAGCACCATTTGATTGCCAGGTCTTATAACCCAGGTTTATTTTGAAAAGCATTACCTAACATATAGAATTATAGAGTATTTTGCATTCAGTATAAAGCTCATAATCTTTCTAATGTATTATCTCCCTACACACACACAAGTATGTATGTACACAGACGTACATTTTCATCATAACCAAACAATAATATGACATTTATTCTATAACAAGTGATATTGCAAATACTTTATATGTGTGCATGTTTGAACACACATCCACATAGAGAAATATATTTCCTATATGTTGATATATATAGTTGTGAGTAATGTATCAATTCTTTTGACTGATATTTATGTTTTTTGTGATGCAACATCACCACACATTTCCTCCGTAAAATAATATTTGGGCTATTGTCATATTAAACATATGTTATTAGCTCAGCTGTAATATAAATGAAATGAACCAAAGATCTATTCTGATTTTTCCTGTGGGTCACAGACAGTAGGACTACTGGTGAGAACAGTACTGCACCATTGAACAGGGTGAGACTCTGTAAGAGAGAACGAGAGTTCCCTCGCAGTTGGCTGGTGGTTGTGCCTGAGTAATATGGAGATGTTAAAAAAAAAAAAAAACAAATTCGAGAAGCATTTAAACTGACTGGAGTGCCTCTAACTTTCAGAGAGAAAAAACTGCAAGTATGTTCACGGATCTTCACATTTGTAGTGTTTCTTCTCATTTGATTATGCATCATGAGCAAGGTAAAAATGAATATTCTGAGCAAGTATTTTCTCTTGCCAAAGATTAGAACAGAATCTGTGATGCCAGAAAACCTGCAGATCTGACATTCTCTGGGAGTTACCATGGTGTTCTGAAATGTACCTCAGACCTCTATATCTGTGTTTGTTTCTCCAGAAACAATGGAGCTGAAGCATTATGATTCCCCGCTTGAATCTTTCTCAATTCTTCAGTTGCCCAAATATTTTTGAGTAGAAAAAAGTATTTATTGAAGAATCTTCCCATAAAAAGAAATAACTTATCGTAGAAAAGCAGGTAACCATGATCATTTGTTGGTTCGTATAGCATATTTTAGGTGGTCTTCCTGTACCAGGTATGTTGCTCTGTTATAATGTGCAAGCAAGATGGCACTTCACAACGCCCTGCCTTCTTGTAACATAATGGAAAAGAGCAAAGCTAAGGAGCGATAATGATGGCACCTATCACCATGCCACAGGAAGTGTGTGCTCAGTGTTACATATACCCATGGTACCTTTCCAACCCATTCAAGGAATGTCAGAAAGAGAGACCCTAGGAAGTGACATCTGTGCTGAGCACTGTGAAGCAGAAGACCAACATGTTAAGCATTAAAAGAAAGACAATCATGGATTTAAGTAACCACCACATTGACTCATAGATCGAGTCCAGGTATTTTAATGACTGCAATCTGAGTTTGGTGTTACTCTGGAAAGGAAATTGGCTAGTGTGACAGCAGGTGCCTTGGACAGGCTCATTCAAGATCTAGGTAAGGAATGATGCTGGAGAAGGTTGAGTGCCTGGGGTGATGGGACAGAGATCATTAGGGGCAGCAGATTCAGTGAAATATCTTTCCAGATATGGTGGACAAGAATGGAATAGAACTCGTTTTAGAGGCCTGCACATTTGTAGAATTTGTAAGGGATCTGTAGATGTTCACACAAATGACTTTTCTCTATGACAAAGGAGAAAGGGAAGGAAGGCATTTGTAGTATTCCTGTTTGGTAGTGGGAAGAACCTGGACTATGGTTGTATATGAGACTTTTGGATTGAGCCCCTGGAGGGTGCATGCTCTAGGGGCATGGAAAGTCCAGGAACTTTCTTCAGATGTTCACAATACCTACTAAACTCATGGAGAAATGTCCAGTTAGATGAAGCATTGTTTCTTATTTTTCCAGAAACATGTACTAGGATAAAGAGCCAAATAGAGGATATACTAATACAAGCCAAAGAAGGAAACTGAAGAGAAACAGGATATCAGCTGAAACTCGAATGGAAAGGGCCTGGAGTTTTAGGTAAACATGGAACTCTTATTTGGTAGAGCTAAATGAGAATAAGAAGTAGAGGAGAATGCAGAAATAAAAGGGCTTAGTGATTATTCCAGAGCCCTACAGGAGAAAGTGAGTATGAGTGGATGACAGATCCTCAGTATGACAGATGGTATATATAGGGCTGCCCACCAGACATCATCAGTGTGGACCCGAAAGGCATACGAAACTTCACAAAGTAAAGAAGAGAGTTATGAGTCAGGTCCCCAACCCATCTGTGTTTGAATGGGTACAGTGATGAGATGATAACATACTGAGGACAGGAAACAGGATTCTCTTTCCGGAGAATGGAAAGTCCAGCAGGAGGTCAAGGTAAGGTCAGGTTCCTGTGGGTGATGGTAAGGCATCTCAGTGTTCTTAGAATAAACTTACTTGGCTATGGTGCACCATCCTCATTTGTTGATCATATTTTAATGCTTTATTTAGAATTTTGGCATCTACCTTCCTGAGACAGATTGGACTGTGAATTTCTTCCTCATGGTACCATTGTCAGGATTTGCTGTGAAGATTAAACTGGCTCCATAAAATGAGTAGGGAAATGTTTCCTCTGTCTACCTGCCATAAGATTTTGTGTCAGATTGTTGGGACATTATTTCTTCCTTTAATATTTCATCAAATCCCTTATAAAGCTACATTAGCTTGGTGATTTCTTTATAGGAAGATCTTAAGAACAGATCCCTTTGTATGTAGATATGAACCATTGATGCCTTGTGGTCTTTTCTTCAGCCTGTATGGTATATGATGTCTTATACGGGCGAACTTGGCCTCTTAATTGGGAAATTAGTCTTTGAGTGTGATTTCTTTAATTTGAGATTATATAATTTTTTGTCTTCTAATTTGTTTCTAGTTAAGCTAATTAATTTAAAGTATCCTTCCATTTAAAATACCTTATATAATTAAACCTGTAGGTGTTATTATATTTTTATACATTAGTACCATTTTAAGTGATTTACCAAGTCCTACTTGAATGTAATATTATTACATTGAATAATTGTTTCTAATGTGTAAGCCATGTAGTACTTTAAAACTTTATTTACATCTCCAGTTTCTTGAATAATTATTGCCATGGATTTTAATATTGCATATATGTCAAACTCCATATATGATTTTATAATTTTATGTTGGCAACACTCTTTATAATTGTCAATTTATACTGCTGCTAATATTCAGAAGTTTGTGCATTTTGAGATTACTTTTCTGTGAGCAGTTCCTTAGCCTTTTATATTTATGCTGGAAACCATTTTTCCCAATTTTTATGGCAAGTCTCTTTAGCCTTTGCTCATCGAAAATACTTTAATGAGCTGAGTCATTAGGTCAGAAGGTTTGAAGTTTTGTCATCTTTTTTCATTTGAGCTCAATTAGGTTTTTATTACAAATATCATTACAAGCAGACCATTTTTGACACAAGAAAAACATATTTCTCCTATGTTTCACACAAATACTACAAATTTCATGTCTGAACAAAATCTTTTTTTTTTTCATATTTCAAGGCAGGGTCTCACTAGCCCAGGCTGACCTGGAATTCATTATGAAGTCTCAGGGTGGCCACAAATTCATGGTTTTCCTCCTACCTATGCCTCCCAAGTACTGGGATTAAAGGTGTGAGCCATCATGCATGGATTTCTCCTTGTGTGAGCAATTTTTTTTTTTTTTTTGGTGAGTCAAGATCTCACTATAGCTCAGGCTGACCTGGAACTTACTCAGGCCAGCCTCAAACCTCAGCCTCCCAAGTGCTAGAATTACAGGTGTGACACTGTGTCCAGTAAAAATATGCTCTAAAACTTTAAAGTTCAATGCATTCACTTTCTAAAATGTGAGGATAGTACGTATTTCTGGTTGTGAGCTTTGGTGTGTATCAAGACCAAGGTACTCAACTGTAATATTTCTTGTCTATAACAGTAATAGAGAACTTGTCACATGCTCTTTGAAAAATAAAACTATACAGCTGTATAATATAGTGCACCTACATCATATATAATATATATATAAATATATAATATATTTATACAATATATAATATAATATATTTATACAATTATATATATAAACACCCAGAGAATATAATTATACTTTGGCTATATCCACAAATGATTTGAAGTAGCTAAAACATTTTCTCTTTAAATGTCTTTTGCAACATAGACTCTTGGATGACATGAATTTGAAAATGAAAATTGTTTCAGTTTTAAAATTTACTAATGTTGCTTATTTTAAAAGTTATTTTCAAGTGGGCAACCAAGTGTATTAGAACAAAGATGGTCAGATTCAAGAATAATGCTATAACATGGCCAGTGGTCTTGAATGCTATAAAAATGCTACTTAGATTTTTTTCTATGCATGTAGGTTTATTAAACTTTAACACCAGATGAAAGCATCTATGAAGATCCTGAATTGCATTTCTCATTACAGAAAAAGAAAGGGCTTGCTGAGTCAAGTTCCTGAGGAAGGTAGAGAAAGCAGAAGGCCATTGATAGTCATTTTGCAAGATAAAGCTCAGCACTCAGTGGGGATTCACAAACACTGAGAAGCCACTACTCAGCTTTCCTGTGTTCCTCCCAGCATCCTGAAGGCAGTGAGAACACCCCCAAAATCATTATCAAATGAATTTATTAAAGAGCTATGCTGAACAATATGTGTGTGGCCATAACTGGCGTCCATGGCAATTATCAATGGCTAGCTGAGGGCACTTTCAATTGATTTGGAGCAAAACAACCTCAGGCTTGTAACAATGGTTCAGAAAACCAAGATCAATGATTAACTCTTGACAGGAAGAAGCTGTTTGCACCCAGTTTGCTCATAAAGTGTAATTACTGTTTCCTTTTTCTGAGGCAAGTTCTCACTCTAGCCCAGATTGACTTGTAAGCTCACAGAAATCCACTTTGATCATAGAGATGGTATTATTAGCTCTCTGAAGGACTTCCAGTCCAAACCTGGTAAGGTAGAGAATGACCTCTTTCATCAGATTAGTTACTAATACCTCAAAACTAAGAAGCAGTTGTGTAAAACTCAGTTTACCTGAAGTGACCCATTCCTAGCATAAAGCCTTGTAGATTTTGAGCTCAGAGCTTCTGGTATTTCTGGGGAAGCTCTCCTGTGAGTCTTCAAGTCTAATCTCTGTGTTTTCAGTGCAGATAAATTACAAAGCTTTTTGTCATTATCAATGACAGAGGAGACACAAAACTCACCAAAGTGTTGAGAATAAGTAATTAAGGCATGCTGAGTACTAAGTGAGACATATGTATCACCCCCTTCCAGGCTCAGGAATCATTGCAGAAGAAGACGTTGAAAAGAATGTAAAACAGTGGATACGGAAGAGTGTCGTGCAATATTGTCTTCCAGACATGATATGGTCATTTCATCCACGACCTCACAGCCATTGTCTTCACCTGCACAAGACCTTCCCATCAACACATCTTCATGGATGGAAGAGGAGGAAAAAAGGGACATCAAAGGAGAGAGACACTAGTTGGAAAGCCAAAAAAAGGGGGGGCCTGTAGAAAGGGGACTGGAGAGAAGGGACAAGAGAAGATAATGGAGAGGGATTATAGTCAAAACCCATGATATACACGCATGACAATGATACGAAGAGTTAAAAAGACAAAGTACAGAAAAATCCCACTTAACTCTTCAAAGGCTTCCTGCTTAGGACTTTTTATTCTCTCCCCTTGCTCATCTTCCTTATTAGGAAAACATCTACATTACACACGGATCTGTTCTTTATTTCTGACTCCACAAGCTTGCCAACAGCTCTACTGCTTTTCTTGTCCCTAAGCATCAGTCCTCTGTCTGGGCAAATCCAAGATCCTCTGCCTAAAGCTCCATGAACAGATTTGGCCAAAGCTGCCAAGGGGAAAATAGCTGCAGAGCCTCCACTTCGCCCCTGAGATTCTCACTTTCCCAAAATCTTGGCCCTTTTAATATCAGTGCCTAAGCTGTTCTCTAATTGCATTTTCCCCTGGGATAGTGTTGCCCAGGACCAATAATCTACCACAAATAATTCCATCTCACCCAGAACTCTGTCCTTGCAATTTATGGCATGAGGTGAGAATGTGAAAGCCATTAGCCTCAATTCAAATTCTTAACCATCCTGGATACTATCTTAAAGTGACATCAGCCTACAAAACAGGTTATGTCTTCATGAGTCTGTTCCGGCCCCCAAAGGTCCAAGAGAGTGCTACATTCAAGGCACCTCTTCTGTTTAGATCTCCCTTCTGAAACCACAGTTTTTATAGGCAGCATGGAGGGAGATATGCTAATGTCCAGGAAATGTGAGAAGCTAACTCATGCCTAAAAGACCATAGATTTCATCTGTCCCCGCCCCTAGGTTAGGTTACAACTACAGCTAGCTCTGCACATCTCAAAGCTGGCTGGGCATTGCTATTATGGAGACCTCAAAGTCCAGACTGACACAAAAAATCAGATAGACTTTCCAGGGGAGGTGAAGATATTAAGGAACCATCCTAGAACAAAGCATCTCCTTGCTAAAATTTCCCAACATTACTCACGTTAATGTATATTGAATTTGTATCCTTTTCTCCCAATCCCGCATTGTATCACACAAACACTAAATGAAACAAGAGTTCTACCTTTGCCTTTGGCCACATAATGTTCTGCCTCGCCTAGAACTCTTTGTAGAACTCCCTCCTCAGACATTCCTGCCTGAAGTATACAAATAGGTCACCAGCCTATCTCTGCCTCCAGGAATAGTGTGTCTGTGTGCTCTCCTGTGTACGCATGGATGCTCAATATCCACGAAAGTATTTGGGGAAGTAGCCTCAGTCTCCTTTAGATAACTGATACCACCCCTCCCCATTTTGTAACTGAATAATTGATTCTTTTTAGGAACTAAAGAACATAATGTAGGGGAACATGTATGGCATTCCTAAATCTTGCTGCCACTAACTGTAACTGTTTGTTTTACATCCAATTATCCCCGCTGATAACATAAAAATCTGCCTACGTTCTCTTCCTTTGTTTTTCGCTTTTTTCACCATCAGTAAGTCGCAGGCCTGAGTGTACACAGTAATGTACTAGACAAAAACTGAGAAGTAATCAAAACATCCAATAGTAGATGCATAAACAAATTGTGGAATAAGCATAAAAGTAAATATTAGTCCTTCATAAAAAGAGATGAGCTATCAAGCCACAAAAAGAGATTGGGGATCTTTAAATGCTGGTTTTTAACTGAAAGAAGTGTACCTGAAAAGGCTATGCATAGTGTGATTTCAGTTATATGAAATTTTGGGAACAAGAAAATTATGTATATAGTAAAGAAGATCAGTGGTTTATCAGTTGGAGGACAGAAGTGAACAGACAAACAATGAAAGAGTTTTAGAGTGGTCTGTCATGATAAAAGGTTATTACTGTGAACTTGTCAAAACTCACAGGATGTACACCACTAAAGTGAACTGTGATATTAATGACAATTGTATTTGGTATGTAATAATGTATCAACATGAGCTGATCAGTTGTCAACCATACCATTACAATTTTTTAATAATAGGGAAACCATTATTGAAGAGAGGGTAAGAGGGACCTTGGTCCTTTCTGTTATTTTTTTTTTAATCTAAAACTGGTCTAAGGAATAGAGTATAGCAATCTAAAAATAAGAATTATATATAATAAATTTGTCTTTAAAAATTCTGCCCTCTAGTTAACAAGGTAGAAACAGGCATGTTATCCTGCCATTTAGCAAGATCATGTTCAAGAAGAGACTAGAATAACTCAAGTTGTTTGACATTTTTGCTCATAGGCATTGATAGATAAGTACTAATACTTTCTTTCCTTTTAAAGGGGAATTTTCTATTTTTATTCCTTAAAATCTTGTATAGCTTAGGAATTTAGTGTCTCGTGGGAATTTCATAATAAAGGCTTTGGATAATTTTTCAGGTATATTTCTATGCCATTTTCTGTGGCATGGTACTTTAAGGACTTGATTGGCCCCAATCTCTGAATGCCACGCATGTCTCAGGAAAGGTTTCTTGGTTCATTCCTGCTCAGACACCTGTTCTGAGCAGACATCTACATTTCCCTCGGACAATGCCAATTACTTTTTCAATATTTTAACTATCAGAGTTCATGGATGCCAGTAATGAGCAGAACTATTGTGAAGTCTTCCCTGAAAACATCAACTTCATCTCTGTCTCTTCCATCCATATCAGATAATGTCCCCTTGTGAGAAATAACATTGCTAATATTTTCTGAAGTCTATGTGGTTCATCCATTTATCGAGGATTTCACTTCCATATTTTGCAACCAAATAATGATATTCTGGCTCTTGTATAATGGCTTTGCTCAAACTGCTCTTTGGCATCAGACCGTTGATCCATTTGGGGAGGAATTAAAAACAGTTTTTTATCATTAGCCTCTGGTGCTTGTAATGGAATGTTGTCAGGGATGAGGAATTGGGTTCAAATTTTAGCAACTCATCAGGGAAATTTGTTCATGTTTTAACCACATGTGCTTCTTGTGAACAATGTATTTTATCTGCAGTCTCAATTTTTAGTAAATAATTCTTTCTGTGCTAAGTACATTCAAATAATATTTCTAGATATTTCTAGAAATTAAACAAGCATGGCATATGTACATCCCAAATGATGAGTTTGCTTTCAGTTTTTTTATTCCCATCTTAACTTGTTAATGCATTGTGGTTTAAAGGCATATTTACTTGTGTGATATTCTTTCATGTGTTTTTGCAAGTAATGGAGATTATCACGAATTTAATTATCTCTATGAGTTGGTCAAATTTTCTTTATATCTGTTTTAAGTACTGACGTTGAAATGTTTGACATTGCTGCTGGTTCACAATTAGCAAGGTCAGAACTCACACAAGTGTTTTTTTTTCTCTGTATGTTGGTGTATTCCATTGCTGTGATACTATATGGACTGCAGAGTAATACATACTAGGGAATTGGTGGAAAATTGGCTGAGTCAAGACATTGAAGGGAATGTGCTCCAGAACCTATATGCTAAACACATCAACTTATCAGAGAAAAGCCACTAAGCACACAAAGCATAAACAACCCAAAGACAACGTCTTATAGAACGTCTTCAGGAAGGCACTAGGGAGAAGAATTCTCAGTGGACAAAGTGTTTGCCACTCAATCTGGAGTACCATATTTGACCCCCCCAGGCCCATATAAAAAAGCTGGTGGGCTTCTGTATTCACAGCATGCTGGCAATAATAGTGAGATGAGAGGTAGAGACAGGGGAATTCTCAAATGCCCATGACACACAGAACGAAAGTCAGCAGAGCATGAAGCCAGAATGAGAAATCCTGCCTCAAATGAAGTGGACAGGCAAAGACCAACTCAAAAGTTTGCCTCTGACTTCCACACAAGCCAAAGCCTGTGTACACCTGCACACATACATACACACACACACACACACACACACACACACACACACACACACACAAAATAACAATAAAAATAAATTTTCAAGAAGGGACTCAAGAATCACTAAACAATGTTGCTGAATTTACTATAAGAATATTTAAATATACTGAAAAACTGTTGCTCTGAGTAACATTAAGACCTGTATTTGCTTCATCATAACTTAACTTTCTCTCAATAAAAGGTAGGGGCTATTTGATATTGATTCTGAATGGGATGGGACAAGTTATAAAAACTAATGGAATCCCAACTTCCTTTTTCTCCTAGAAGAATTAGCCAGGAAAACAATTCACTCCCTTCCCAAATGTAAGTGGTCAATTAAAATTGCCATTCACATTTTGCTGTCCTACCCATGTCTTGCAGGTGTCTGGCAGGTGTCTGGCAGGTGGCTTCCTACAGCCCCTCTGTGTGTTGTCTCTGCTGGCCTACCCCGAAAGGCAAAGGTAGGAGGACACCCCACCGATGATTTCTCAAAGCTGAAGTAACCACTTTTCCTTCACTGTTGCCCATTGGTCTGGGTCCCATGGAATTGCAAGGAAATGTCAGGAAAAAATAAAATAGTCCTCAGCTGGAGAGTTCTTCCAAGAAACAGCTCATACTCTATTTCTACAATAAGAAATGTCATTCTTTTATATATATATGAATCATTTTATATATTATCTTCTTGACTTTTTAACATAGAGATCTTAGACTTGAATTTACTTTAACTTTTAGATAAATGAGAGAATCAAGAATATGAAAATTTACTGCTGTGCCAACTTTGCAGCACTATTAATAGAGGACATTGTTGCTGGTATTCCAGCTACTATTAAAATCCAAATGACTGAGCTATCCATCACCAGACATATTTTTCTGAATGTATATGTAATGAATATGAACTCATTATAACCATATGGGCTCCATGGGTCAAAACCATTATAATTCTCTATCCTCGGGAGATAAAAATTTCTTGGTGATATGACAAATGCTTAGAAATCCTGCATTTTTATTTTGTTGCCAAAATATGCTGTTATTACTCAAATTAATCAGATCTCAGAACATCATAACAATATTAGTCATCACCCAAGTACATTATCATAATAAATGCACTGCTATATAAATCTTCCAGGATGTATTTCATGAATGTTTCAGGAATGAGAGGCCCTCAGAATCATCTACCAGAGCACACACCACCCAGCGTTTTATCACACCCATCTGTCTATGCTCGGGGTTTATTTAGCCACTGCTTGCATCCTTCCATAAAGTGGAAACTTAGTGTTTGTGAGAGTAGCTTGCTTTGGTCAGGTAATTTGAATTAGGATTCCCATCGCTGTCCACTCATCCTGCCTGATGATCTTAAATGAAGGTGAACCAAGGAAGCACACCAAAGTGCTTTGTAGTGCCTGGGTCATAAGAAAGCTTGGATATTCACTTTTTGTTATGTATATTTTCCTTTTTCCAGATTTTACCCATAGAAATTTTATTTGGCTTTAGGATTTCGCTTAAGTGTTGCTTCCTTCCAGACTCCTGGAACTGACTGTGTTTCCTTCCCATCCTTAAGTTTCTCACATCATAGGGGACTTCCTACCTCCAATTCTTTTTTTTAACATTTCTTATTGGAATAAAATTATATATATATATATATATATATATTAGTAAAACAATATGCTCAGTATCATAAGTTGTTAGAGAAAACCATTAAAACCAGGATGACATACCATTTATGCATTAGATATTCTCCCCCACCCATGGCTCTTACATTCTTTCTGCCCCCTGAGTCATAGTGGGTGAGTTTAAATTTTGCATAGTTATTGGGTTTTTAAGAGTCTCTGAATTTGTGTTTTGTACATTTTGGGCACCCTTGGTGCCTCTCTCCATTATCCTTCCCTAGGATCTCTGCCTTGCTGTGGGAATAGCTCTGTCAGGGGTTCCCTGCCACTGAGTGGATCTCATAGCTAATTAGCAAGCTGTTGATTACATACCTAGGTTGAGCGCCACTATTGCACAGATGGGCACTTCTCGACTTGCTTGTCTGTGCCATATAGCAGTGTGTTCTTCATTCTCAGGCCATCAGTCGGTATAACTTGAGGATGTCCCTTGCTTTCTCAGAATACCGTTGGTCTGGTTCCCTTGAAGCTCATGCAACACCTTCCAGCATTACCCAGGCTGCCCTTCTGGGAGCTGGCTTCATTTCCAGATTCAGCAGGGTCTCTCAGTGTTGTGTGATAGCAGTCCATGGAATCTTCAGCAATAGGGCCTTATTTTTGCCTGAGGTGGGTATTCAAGAGCTGTGACAAAAACTCATCTTATTTTAGGGACCATGTAGGTGACTTTGATTAACAGCTCATTGTGGGCAGTAACTAATTACTGGGATGGGGAGCCAAAGGTCAGAGTCATTTGTACTAGAGGTAAGTTTCCACCCCACCTCCTTGGGGCCCTTGTTACTATATGATGCCCCAACTACCTCAGGAACTTGATATACAGAAGAAAGAATTCTATGGATTTCGATTATTGTTAGTTCAGATTAGTGTATATCTCTCCCCTCTTTCGCTCCCGACCCCCATTTCCTCCTGTCCCCTTTGTCTGTCTCCTGAATCACTAGCTATGTTTACTTACAGTTCAAGCTTAACCTGATTAGGGGCCACAGATGAGGGAGAATATGAGGCATTTATATCTTTGTTCTTGTGTGAGTTCACTGAGTATGATCTGTCAAGTCCATCCATTTTTCTTTGAATTTCATATTATCATTTTTCCTCACTTCTAGTAGAATTCCATGGTGTATATGTATCACATTTTTGATAACTATTTGTCCGGCAATGGGCATTTAGGTTGGTTCCAATTTCTAACTCTTATGAATTGAGCTGCTATAAACATGGTTGTGCAGATGTCTCTATGCTGAAATGAGTAGTCCTGAGGATAAATGCCCAGTAGAGGGATAGCTGGCTCAACTGGTAGCTCTATATCCATCCTGTTCAGAAGCCTCCACACTGCTTTCCATATTGGTTGTACCAGTTTGCATTCCCACCAGCAGTGGATGATGGTCCCTTTTCCCCCACACCCTCACCAACATCCATTGTTGGTAGACTCTTTAATGATTGCCATTCTGACTGGAGTGAGGTGGAATCTCATTGTTGTTTTGACTTGCATTTCCCTGATGATTAATGATGTTCAACATTTTCTTAAGTGAGAATTGGCCATTTGTATTTCCTCCTCTGAGAATTCCCTGTTGAGCTCAGAGCTACATTTTATGAGAGGGCTGTTTGATATTTTATTATTTAATTTATTGAGTTCTTTGTAAGTTCTAGATATTAGACCTCTACCTGTGTTGTAGCTGACAAAGATTAACTCCCAAACTGATGGCGGTCTATTGGCTTTGAGTATGGTATGTTTGTCTATACAGAAGCTTTTTAGCTTGATGGATCCCATTGATTAAGTGATTGCCATACTTCCTGGTTTACTGGAGGTTTGTTCAGAAAATTTTCCTTATTCCTGTTTCATAGAGAGCTCCCCCTATTTTTTTTCCAGTGTTTTCAGTTTCAGGTCTTATGTTGAGGTCTTTGATCCATTTGGAGTTGATATTGGTGCATGGTGATAGGAATGGGTCTATTTTCATTTTTTACAAGTGTTTATCCAATTTGTCCAACACCATTTATTGAAGCCAATCTCCAAATCTTATATCTCTGTTTATTCCCACTTTCTACTCTCAGCTCCCTCAGGGCAATACTGTCCTATTTCCTATGATCTTTCTAGCCAGTTGGCAGGCATCTAGGACATGAGTAATATACATAGACAATGGAAATTACTAAAGCAGTGAGTCATAAGGATTACAGTAATAAGCGTTAAGCAAAGCAGTGGTTTCTGCATGGGTCATTCCACATAGCATGACTATGACTTTCACTGACACCTTCATCAGGGCCCGTGTGTCAGGCTCCCTTTGGGCAAAAGTACAACTATGTATACAATGTATAAGCACAAGGTTGTGGTCTGGTTGGGTGTGAAGGTTTTAGCTGCTCCTGGAATTCCCTTCCCCTCAGAATGTGTTCTTTCATGGAATGAGCAGTTAGTGATACCATCCTCAAATGAACAGTCTTCATTTAATATTATAGACTTCATTTTGGCAGATCTAATTCTTTTTCTGGATTCATGAGTATCATTTGACAGGTCAGGAAGCCATGGTGGACCTAAGATGACCCTATTGTTGCAGAAATAGAGCTTGACTTTAACACAGAACATGGATTCTGTGTGTCTGTGTTAGTGCTAATCAGAGGGAAGAGGCACCTTGTGAAATCAGGCTAGCTCTGACCCCATCTCTAAACTTTCTGTGCTATATTTTTCAGTATCTGATGTATCTCTGAAATTAACTAATGCATTCCAGGCTTCATTGTTTCTTTTTCTTGTAGAATTACACATTTATATCCTTTCTTGTAGAGGATCTAGCAAGTAATGTTAATTTTACTTTTTTAAGTTTTCCTATTGCTTGCATCTTAGAAATATTTATCATAAGAAATAGACCCAAAAAACAATCAGTTTAAATCAAGGGGGAAGGAAGGCAAGCCAACATGTAGAATCAGAGGATAAAATTCTCTATTTGTATAGCACCATCTTTCATCTTGAGTAAGACATAATCTCTCCTAGGGTACCGAGTATGACATAATCTCTTTCAGGGGTTCTGAGTATGACATAATCTGTCTCTAGGGTTCTGAGTAAAACATAATCTCTCTCAAGGGTTCTGAGTAAAACATAATCTCTCTCTCTAGGGTTCTGAGTATGACATAATCTCTCTCTAGGGTTCTTTGCCCTCCTCATTTTCTCCCCAACACCCCCATCATCTCCTTTCCACATGAGACCTCACCTGTGTGCAGGTCACCTTGTAACTGCCTCCACCATATCCTAGATTCAGATGTCCAGCACCTGAACACACCTTGTTGGTTGTTTAACTTCAGAAAGAAAATCTATGTAGTGCAAAATATTTAGTAAGAAGGTGGGCATCCTGGCCTGAATACTACCAGCTGTATCCCTGTTCCCTTAGAGTAGCCAAACACACAAGCTGTCCTGATGCTGGTATACCTGTACCACCCACACAAGCTGTCCTTGTGTTCATATACCTGTACTACCCACACACACTGTGCTGATGCTGCTATACCTATAACACCCACACAAGCTGTCCAGGTGCTGATATAGCTCTACCACCCACACAAGGTGTCCTGGTATTGGTAAACCTGTACCACCCACACAAGCTCTCCTGCTGCTGGTATAGCTGCACCACCCACACAAGTCCTGGTGCTTGTACACCTGTACCACCCATAACAGCTGTCTTGGTGCTGGCACAGCTAGGACTTAAAAATCTCCTCTCTCGGAGCCACCACAGTCATATCAGGGAGGATCCATAGGGAACCCAGCAGACAATGACAGATGAACAAGGGACCTATAACCACAGTCATTCAATCAACACAGGATAGGCCACTGAGACAGAAACCAAGGATTTTCGACACAAGGACCCCTAAACTCGCAACATTAAAGCAGCCTTATTACTCACCTACCACGACTCAGGGAACTGAGCGGAAGAGGGGGTGGAAAGATTGTGAGAGCCGTGGTGGGGGAGACTGTCCGGAGGCATGGCACCCATCAGTAACAACACACTTGGGCCAGGAAGACCGGGCTGAGTACTAGGATATCCAGGATCCCTTGCCACAAGGACTAATACAGACAGCCCACGGAGGAGGATATACAACTGATCAGGGATGGGGAGGGGGGGAATTAGGGAATTTGGGATAACAACGCATGGTTTGCCCACTAAATAATTTAACTCATTATGGACAGTATATATATATATATATATATATATATATATATATATATATATATATATATATATATATATATTCCTCTCTCTGAAGAGTTTGTATAACAGAGTACTCTATTTCAGCACAAAACTGCCTCGGTAGCACATCACTGAGTACTGGACACCCAGTAAAAGCAGAGTACTTGAGTCATCAGTCCTATCACTCAATGGATATGTTTTAGTTTATCTGAGTTAATTTTTAAAACTGTATGGATCTCATAAGTCTTCACACCAGGAATTTTATGTACATGTGAAATCAGTCTCTTCCACTTGCCTGTGCTGATTCCCAGTGACATTTGATAGGAGATTGCTACTGATCTTTTTCCAAGTATGAAACATGTACTGGACAACCTTACTTGCCAAGATGTTTACACCACATCTTACTTAAAATGCAGACGAATGCAAATTTACCTGATTCTCAGAATCTCCTTTGAAGCTCATATATTTCCATTCTGCAGTGACTCTTTATGTACACTAATGTAGTTCTCCATTTTTTAAAAACTAATGTTCATTACACACAAACACACATCATACATATTTATATTTGGAAACTGAAATATCAGCTGTATTTTAATGCACTCATATTTCCCTCCTTGGAGTTACATTTGTGTCGCTTTGAACTCTGAGCCAAAATGAAGCCTTCCTTCTTTAAAATGCTTTTGTCAGGTATTTGGTGCAACAATAAGAAAAATTAGAAAAATTACTCTGGGGAACTGTATGTTTTCTTCTCCTGTTGGAGCCATTTTTAAAACTTTGAAGCGTTTTCTTAGGATTCCCTTATTTTCTGCTTGATAGCCAGAAATTTAATTTCTTCTCTAATCATGTGAGTTAAGGCGATCCTTCCCACTCCTCTTAGGAATGAGACAGGAAATCCATGGTGGGAAGCCCCTGCAAGCCGCAGCTTTACCAATTTGTGACATTGCTAAGTGAGCATAGCTGTTTCCAGATGTGGCCAGGTGTGCCAGTTTTCCTCATCAATCCCTGAAATCAGGAGGGACATTTTTTTTCTCTCTCTCTCTCTCTCTTCTGCTGAGCTGTGGTGTGGAGTAGGTCAAACCTCCATCATGTCCCCATCTGCTGCCCTGGGAGACAGGCTTGCAGGCAGCTCACTCCAGATGTTGCTGCATAAGGTTGCATCAAACTTACCAAAAATAAAATTGACAGGGAGATGGTCTGGAGAGATGGCTGAGAACCTGGGTTCCAGACATCTAACACCCATGTAAAACATCACGTATGCACCTATAATCTCAGCACTGGGAAGCAGAGACAAAGAATACCCAAGGCTCACTGCCTAGACAGACTAGCTGAATCAGTGAGCTCCGGGCTCAATGAGAGACCCTGTCTCAAAGAATAAGGCAGAGAGTGACTGAGGGCACCCAACATCTACCTATATGTGCCACATGCACAGATATACTCATTCAAAAAACAAAACAAAGAATAACAGGAGGACCTCATCTTGGAATCATGGCACATCTTCCCTGGAGGCACTCTTCCACATGTGGACAAACTGAAGTCCATAAAACCTTTTCCATAGAAATTTCCACCAAGGGAGGGTATTTTCTAAAATCACCCCCAACAGTGCCAGACACTTCCCTTCTTATCATGGCTTTTGCACAGAAACAATAAAAGTTAGCGAAAAGCAGGAAAGGACAGATGTTCCAGGACTCTGTAAGCTAAAGTATAATGTTTCTCTAGTTTAAGGACTGAAGTTGAGTCAAGTGAAGAAGAGAATGACTGAGCTTTACTAGGATGTAAAGCATGAAGCAAGGGGCCAGTATGGTCAAAAGAAAAGCAAGAGAGAAAGGGACATGGGCCAGAATTGGGGCAGGAGCCTAGGTCTGAGTTTGACCAGCCAGTGAGGAGGACTGGAGACTACCACGACCTACACTGAAGTCAGAACATTAGCAGACCTCATGTGACTCATCACCACGAAGTGAAGTGGGCAGGCAAGTCCCATTCTGAGCTCTGAGCATTAGGACTTCAGCATGGTTGTTGAATGATTTGATATAAGTCATGAAGTAAGGGCTTTCTAAGAATTCATTCATTTAATCGTCTCAGCCATCTTGTCAAGGAGACATCAGAATTGTCTGCACTTCTTCAATGAGAAAATAGGCACAGTGATGTCACTCACAGTGAGGCAGTTTTCTAACTGGTACTAATAATTCACAGTTTTTAAAAATGTTTTTATTGGCTTAAAATTACATATATTAACACAGCGATATGTTCAGTATGATAGGTTCTTAGATAAAGCCATTGAATCCATGGGGACATTTCCTCATAAGCATTAATTATTCTCCCCCCCATGACTCTTACATTCTTTCTGCCCCCTCTTCTGCAAATTCCCCTGAGTCATAGTGGGTGAGTTTATATTTTGCATAGTTATTAGGTTTTTAAGAGTCTGTAGATTTGTATTTTGGACAATTTTGGGCACCCTTGGTGCCTCTCTCCATTGTCCTTCCCCAGGTTATCTGCCTTGCTGTGGGAATAGCTCTTTTGCTCACCATCTCACTTCCTTAGAGGTTGGGTTAGGGCTCTAAGTGGTGAGTTTGAGGTGAATGGTCTCCTGCTTGGGTGCCCCTGTCAAGTCATGTCCATTTGGTGGAGTTCAGTCGTCCCCGGTTCACGTTGCTTTTTGAAAATACAAATAGAGTCTCCAGTGGAAAGTGAGATCATTATTGGTCAATTGAGACAGATATTGCTAGGTTGGTGAGCGTTTGGAGGGTGTAGCCTTTCTAAGGACCTATGGTTAGTGAGGACTTTCCCATGTAGATGGGGTTCTTGGTCCCCATTCAGGGTTGCCTTGGGTCCCCTTACCAGTCAAGGGTTCCTTGCCTCTGAGCTGATCTCATAGCCAATTAGGAGCTGTTGATTACCCACCTAGGTTGGGTGCCACTATTGCACATATGGGCACTTCTTGACTTGCTTGTCTGTGCCATATAGCAGTGTGTTCTGCACTCTCAGGCCATGGGTTGGTGTAACTTGAAGATGCCTCCTGCCCACTCAGGATATCGTTGGTCAGGTTCCCCTGGCAGCTCGTGCAACACCTTCCAGCATCACCCAGGCTGCCCATCTGGGAGCTGATTTCGTTTCTGGATTAAGCAGGGTCTCTCAGTGTTGGATGATATTCTATAGAGTCTTCAGCAATAGGGTCTTATCTTTTGCCTAAGGTGGGTATTCAAGGGCTGTGACAAAAGTTGTTTTTTTTTTTTTTAGGGACCATGTGGGTCACTCTGATCAACAGCTCATTGTGGGAGGAAACTACTTACTAATTTGCAGTTTTATTTTGAATAAAGCATGTTTAACTTTATTTAAAACTCTTAGCAAATTGTCTATTATTTATTCCATAAAAATTAATTCTTTATTGGAACTCTGATAAAATGGTTGCAAGAATCACTCCAAAGCATAATTCAGAGTAATGTATTCTACTAATAGTCTATCATAAGAAACTAATGTTTATATTGTTATACAGCATTTAAATATTTATGTGCAAAATAAAATCAAGGTGATATTTAAATATGGATGTGCTTAGAAAACTATGACTTAAACTAATAATAATTGTAAACAACGAATATTCCAATAGTTGGAGGACTCTTTAAAACAGCATGTTATAAATAGAATACTCTGAAGCTGCTAAATTTTCCTCAATGTGAATCTACAGGGAAGGTATATGGATAGATGGATATGTGTGTATATGTGGGTATGTGTGTATGTGTGTATATGTGTATGTGTGTATATGTGTATATGTGTGTATGTGTGTATGTGTGTATATGTGTGTATGTGTATGTGTTTGTATATGTATGTATGTATGTGTATGTGTATGTGTGTATGTGTATGTGTATATGTGTGTATGTGTGTATATGTGTGTATGTGTGTATGTGTGTGTATGTGTATATGTGTGTATGTGTGTATGTGTGTGTATATGTGTATGTGTTTGTGTATGTATGTATGTGTGTATGTGTGTGTATGTGTATGTGTTAGTGTATGTGTGTATGTGTATGTGTGTGTGTGTGTTGTGCTCAAGTGCGTTGGATATTTCCATGTGTGTGGAGGACTTGCTTTTGTTCATTTGTATTTCTTCTTGTTGCTTTTCTCTCTTTGCCTTCTTTGATTTATAGTTTGGGGTCTCTTTAACTATGGAGAGCCCAGCCATTCTTCCTTCAGCTCTCTTCTCAGATTCCACTTTTGCAGGTGCTATAATTGCTGATATCCTATGGTGTGTTCCCATATTGTGGATACTCTGTCTTACTTTTTAGTCTTCTTTTCTTTCTGCTTCCATTTATGCAGTTTCCATTGAACTATTTTTCAATCTTCCTGATCTCTCCCTGGCTGGGTCCTAACTGCCAATTCCATGCTCCTCTCTCTGATCACTGCCCTGTTTTGCTGAAATGGCGTGAGGTCCTTTCTAGGTCTCCATGCAACATAGATGCCAAGTGCCCAGCTCCAAGATTTTTATTTATAAAGAATTTATAGGCAATGAAAATGCATTTATTCAAGAATATCAATGAAAACTTAACTAAACTATTTCCAATAGAAGTGACAAAAGAAAGTAAATATATAATATGATGACAAATTCATAAAGCAAACTATCTTTTGTTTGAAAAATATCTATCCTAATAGAAAATATCCCAAACAAGATAATAAGACATGTTCAGAGAAGGATGTTTCTTCTTTCTCACCCTTTGTTTCTCCATCATTCACAATGAACACATGTCACCCTTTTTTTTTTAAGACTTCCTCAGATTATGTATGAGAGGCCTGTACAAATGTCTACTTCCACAGAACACCTTACTGTCAGGACTCAGGGATTCTCCTCACAGTGTTTGAATGCTGAGGGTCTGTATTTTGCTTGTTGCTGGTTTAAGATAAGTATGAAAAGACATAGGAAATGGGTCTGTCAGGTAGGAGGGGTCAGATGAGCCTGAGAGATCTCAGGATGTTTACTACAGCTAGAGTTAATTCATCTTGCTTAATTTTCTTTCCCGGTCATATACACCGAAAGAACCAATGGGTGTTTTTGAGGAAGCTTTTCTTAGCTATTTTATCAGTGTGTAATGTCTAGAAAGACCAGACTAACTTGTTCCTATTTTAATTAATTAGCTTATGATGGTAAATTGTGCTAGAATTCGGGAATTAAAATATACTCTGAAGTCAGAGAAGTCACCGACTACTGCATTAAACAGAGATCAGTACTTACCTGCACTCTGTAGACAGTAGCCATGTACAAGATAGAGAGGTCTTGTCTGCCCATGGAAGGAGGGCTTGAGGGCCTTATCCTCAGGGGCATGGAGACTGGATCCTGAGCACACTGGGGAAGAATATGATCATCCCAGGAAACAGGAGATGACATATAAAAGGATATATAAACAGCCTATGTCTCCCAGGTATGAACAGATAATGTGCTCAAGAAGAGGGTGGGAGTGAGGTGTGATGATTTAAACTGCACCACTCAACAACCATGCTGAAGTCCTAATGCTCAGAGCTCAGAATGGGACCTTGCCTGTACATAGGATCTTCCCAGGTAGCCAAGATGAAATGAAGACTTTATTTAGGGCAGCCATAATCCAGTAGAATTTGTGTCCTTATGAAAAGCTGAAAGTTTGAAGACAGAAACACACAGAGAAGACAAGGCCAGAAACCAATCATTCCTCACAGTCAATGGAGCAAGGCCAGAAACGCTCATTCCTCACAGTCCTCCATGAGTACCAGCCTTGCCAACCCTGAACTGACTTCCAGCTTCAGAATTGTAACATAATAAATTCCTGTTTTTTAAGCTGCCCAGTCTGTAGTATGTTGTTATGGCCACAAAAGAAACTCATATATCAAGAGAAAGGAACTCCTGGGGCCATGTCACACAGTGGGGTGTTTCACCTGAACAGAGGAAGGTTCCCTCATGTACTTGTGTTTCTAGGGATTCACTGGAATGACCAGGACCCTGGTCCTGCCCCATGGGCCTTTCCTGGTAATCTGCATTCCAGCAATCTGCACATGGTGCTGTGTACAAGAAACTCACAGACTTCCTGTCCAACAAACATGTCACTTGTAATCATGGAAGGCTGTAGATTTTTGAATTAGAGTGACTATAAAAAGCTACCAGATTATTGAAATTTAGGATATCTCCTGAGATGTTTAGGAAAATTGGGGCTTATTATAAGAAAAAGACAAAGTAATCTTTAGGTGGATAGTCTACTCAAATAAAATATTATCACGATTATAATTGAAATACTGTAGCATAATTAAATATGGATGTCTGGAGTGGGTGGAGGGTTCCATCTGCATCCAATCAAAATTCAAGTGGCTCTCAGCACTGCACTCTGGGCACTAAGTTACAGTGTGCTGGTGCCTTGGTCTCCAGTGGAGCAGAGGCTCTGAGGCTCCCAAGCTCTCCTGAGTAATTCCTGGAGGGCTGGCTGATCAGCCAACACTTCTTTCTTTCAGCAGCAAAGTCTCTCCTGACAGCCTGAAAAGGTGATGTGTAAGTCCCTCAGGGGAACCAGCACAAGCACCACAAGTTCCTAGAGATGATGGAACTACAGATCAGCCAGAACTAGGACCCTCATAGGGATAGGCATTTCTCAGGCACTACAGGTTCTCTGTATGCATCCTGGGGAACTTGTGTGCGATGAGGCAATAGCTGTGGATACTCACATATGGACTTCCAGGGGCTCAAGAAGCTCAACAAGAATAAGAAGTGTGAGGGCTGGAGAGATGGCTGAGCGGTTAAGGAACTTGTCTCCAGTGCCTAAGGCCCCCAGTTCAAATCCCCAGTACCCACACAAGATAGAACCACAAAGTGTTGGCCCTGGTGTGTGCTCTCTCTCTCTCTCTCTCTCTCTCTCTCTCTCTCTCTCTCTCTCTCTCGCTCGCTCGCTCGCTCTTTCTCTCTCTCTGCTTGAAAATGAATAAATAAAATATTTTTCAAAAAAGAATAAGTGTGATGTCTTTTTGACCTCCAAGTCTCTTGTCAAGCAGATCCAAAGAATCCTGATCCCTTGCCTTACTAAACAAGGCTGGCACTTTCCCTTCCCTGCTAACTCACAAAGAAAACGTGACAAACTGTACAATCATGTTCAAGATGAAGACAGTCTTGCTGTTGGTCATGTGGAGCTGATAATGAGCTGGTATGCTGGTCTCCAATATCCACCTATTCTGGTGTTAGTGCTCAATGAAAATTGGCAGAATGTTTGCACTTTGTACATAAAGAGCACCGGGGACTCATCCTAATATATAGTAAATGCTTCCAAACACATATGGACTCCTGATATTAAATCTCATAGGGAAAGAATTTACTTACAAATGCTCCTTTCAAAATAAAATGAGATAAAGCATTGCCTATTTATAATGATTTAGAAACACCTTCATGTAGGCTGATAGACCATTATTTTTAGCCAGCATAGACCGTACAACACTGCAGAAAATCCTAGGAACAGAGCCAAATCACTGTGATGTTTCTCATGAATCCCAGGAAGATCCCAGAAGTCTAGAGCAACCCATAGCCCTTCCACAGAGTACCCCAGGGTGTACATGTGAAGGAGTAAACCTCTCTGGTGCTTTTCGTCCATTTCTGTGGTCTTCCCAGATTGCTTTTCTTTTTAGGCCTTTCTCCACCTTGATGTCAAACATATAGAGTTTCTGCAAGAAAAGTTTAGTAGCAGCTTACATTATAGAGGGTCATAGGGTTTTCAAGGCTCATT
Organism: Zapus hudsonius; assembly: GCA_004024765.1. Lineage (NCBI taxonomy): Eukaryota > Metazoa > Chordata > Mammalia > Rodentia > Dipodidae > Zapus > Zapus hudsonius. Next base: position 25,237 of record PVHP010007271.1, on the reverse strand, counting down.
TTTGTATCCTGTTAATTTCTAACAGCTTACATTGTTGACAGAGGGTGTGTGCCTGTGAGTAACTGCTAACTGGTCAGGTTAGCTCATGTTGACTGTGGCTTCTTTTCTTGTTTATGGCATGTGTATGTGTGTGGTGTATATTCACATGTGTGTATTCACATGTATATATGTGGGTATATATATATATATATATATATATATATATGTGTGTGTGTGTGTGTGTGTGTGTGTGTGTGTGTGTGTGTGTGTGTGTGCAAGTATGCCACAAATGCAAGAGGAGGGCAAAGGTCAATGTTAAGTGTCTTCTGTCATTCCCCACCTTGTTGATGGAGACAAGGTCTCTCTCAATGAACCTGGAGCTAGCTCACTGATTCAAATACACCAGGGAGCCAGGAATCCCGTGATTCTAGCCCCACTTCCCCAACACTGAAATTACAAGCATACCACTATAACCAGGCATTTTACATGGATGCTGGGGATCTGAAGTTAAGTCTTCATGCTTACACCCCAAGCATTTTTCCCACTGAGACATCTCTCCAGCCCCTTCTTCTACCACACCAATGACAGGGTGTGGCACATGAAAGTAACACGCTACCCAAAGACCCTCAAAGTCTGTGAATTTTTCTGCTTAATAACAAAGCATATGCCTTTTATTTATTTCTTTTGTTAAAGATTTGTTTACTACCCCATGAGAAAAAGACCTTGCAGCTTCTCTAGAGGGTATTAGCAGAAGGCCACAGCCCAGATTCAGCAGTGAAAAGATTATGTATGTTGAGCAGTGGGAAGAGTTTGGGAATGCTGGCCCAAACCACAGGAAAAAGGGGGAGAGTCACTAAGAAATAGTAATGGGAACTTGTGAGCCTCTTTCTAACTGCAGGTCTTTCCTCTTAAAAACAATAATTGCTCCTGGAAGGTCTTGGGGTAGAATGCCTGTGTTCAGTTTCTTGGCTAGCCCCTGGCTGGCTGGGGCTTCTCAGCTCTTGTATGTATGGAGAATCAGCAGCACCAGCAGGGCTTCAAAAACCCTTGGTGACGACAAAGTTCCCCAACACAAATAGAGCAAAATCTACAAGGACCCTCAAAGCACTATTTTTTAATGTTCCTCAAGTGAGTACAATATGTAGCTGTTGCAGTCAGCTTTCTAGTTGCTGCTCAGAAAGAACCCAAACAAAAGCGGCTTGTAGAGGAATGGGTTTATTTGGCTTACGGACTCGAGGGGAGACTCCATTCTGGCAGGGAAAACGATGGCATGAGCAGAGGGCTGGACATCACCTCTGCCACAGCACTGCAAACAGTGGCAGGAAGGTGTGCCAAATATTGGCAAGGGGGAGCTGGCTTATAACCCCCATAAGCCCGCCCCAACAACATAGCTCTAGGGAGGTTCTAATTTCCGAATTGCCATCAGCTGAGGATAGATCTATCAGAACACATTCATTTGTTTGTGGGGGACACCTGGATCAAACCATGACAGTAGCCAAGTATTAAACTGGAGTTAACCTTTTGTCCTGAAAATTCATTTCACCTGTTCTCACTTGTGCTAGTTTATCTGAATAAATAAATTAATTAATTAATGGACCGTTTAGGTGTTCTAGTTTCTTCCAGCTCAAAGCCAAGGAGAAGACCAGGATGATATTTAATCAATGCATGGCCTAAGTCTGTGACCCAGTGCAATAGCTGGAAGAAGGGAGCATTACAAGGGCCACGGGTCTCATCACCTGGGTATCATTAGATGTTCTAACATTGCAGATCTTCCGCTAAGGCAGTGCTACGATCTGAGTATGAAATGTCCCTGATACACTCCTGTGTTGAATGCTTGGACTCTGTTGTAGTCAGTGACATGCCTCTGGGATGAATCTCCAAACCAGGCACAATTTGGGGATGAAAGGATTTATTGAAATAACAGATCCAGGGGAAGTTTCAGAATGGCAAAAGAAGCTGGCCCCCCTTTCATAGATCCAAGCAGAGACAGAGCCAGCACCAGCAGCCAGGGGAGGAAGGAAGAGAGGTTCCCTTCCCCTCCAGATTCCTTATATCTAGTCCCCTTCTGGAAGGCCCACCCACTCCAGGGGATGGGCTCATTTTGAAGAAGGGACCTCCTCTCTTCTCCAAAATCCTACAAGGATTTTATCAATCCTTTCTGCAGGCAAGCTCAGAGATACACCCCAAATTACTGTGGATTATTACACGGGTCAAGTTGACAAATTTAACCATCACAGTCTCCATCTGGTGGCACTGCTTTGGAAGGTTCTGGAAGCTTTAGAAGGTGGAACCTAATAGGAGGAAGTAAATCACTGGGTCCATGTTCTTGGGAGTATGCTATCTATCCCTAGCCCCACACCCATTCTCTCTGCTTCCCGCCCACCATGGGGTAAGAAACCTCTACCACACACTCCCACTGCTATGATTCTCTACTGAAGCACATGGGGCCAAACAACCACTGGCTGATCTCTCTGAAACCATGAGCTCAAATGTGTTTTTCCTCCTCTAAGTTGTTAATGTCAGGCACCTGATCACAACAATACAGAAATAACTGACATAAAAATAGTCCTTAGTCTCATACTGAGTCTTCTGTTTGGATAGAAAAGTATTTGCAGAGAAAGGACCAGTGATTCACGAGTTCTCTGCTCACTGTCATTCTGCAGGGTCAACTTCCATCCAGGGAATTTGAATAACCAATCTACATAATTTGGAGTGAGAGCATCTGCACAGAATCATAATCATCATAGCTTCTGGGGAAGCTGATGAGTTCCACTCACCTGTACCCCCCTCTGCACAATGATGCCAATGACTGGATGAGGGATGGTGTGACAGGTGAGAAGTTGACCATCTCTAAGAGAATAGAAGTCAAATTCCATATAAAATACGTTAGCAAGGGAGCCACATTGGCCACAAGCTTGGATTCCAGACTCTCATTCAAAGCCAATCCAGAGTTGATCCTCTCAAAGGAAGGAGAAAGAAAAAAAGAGGATCTTGAACTTGACTTTTTCAGATAAGATCAGGTGTGTTAGGATGGTAAGCTATAGACAGTGCTGAACAGTTTTTAAAAGGAGAAATAACCAAATTTAAACTAAGGCTCCAAAATACTGGAATTGATGAGTGAAAGTCCTGTTGTAAGGAGAAACTGAGGTCAAAAGCCCCACTGTTCATGGGCTATTGCATTTGGTTATAGAGAGGTAAATATCATGTCTACTCTCTAGAGTTTTGTGTGATACCATTATGACATGTCATATTCAGTAGCATTTTGCAATGCCAGGCTTCAGGATTAGGATCCTAGTTGACATTCCTCGGTACCAAATTGCTTACTAGAAATGGTTTTTGCTTTATGTTGTTCCATGGCTTAGTGGGGGGTTGCAGAATGCATCAACTCCTTGTTTGTCCACGGAACTGGGTGAGCAGAGGCTTGGAATAGCTGTGAGCCAAAGGGCATAGCTGCCTGGGAGAACACAGTAGTGGGCAGTTCTTGTTTATTATATAGATAACAGTTGTTTATATAGAGGAAAAGTCAGAGGTAGGAGCATAGGCAGCAAGGAGATTGGTAGGGGCAAGATCTGTGGGCATCTCATGAGTTTGTTTGGTAGGGGCCAGTACCCTTTGGATACCTATTTTGCATAGATAAATTGAGGGGGTTACATGACTCTATACATGTATATAATGTCAGCAGAGGAAATGTAACCTTATTGTTTTAGGTTTGTTATTGCAGCTGGGCTAAGTTTAGGCCTTGAATTGCCTGCTTATCTCAGGGCAAAGCTGTGGCCTTCCTGGAGGCTGGAGTGTCTAGGATTCGCTGAGATTTATAGGGATCCACAGACTGCCTCAACTTCCTTAACAGAAGGAGACAGTCCCAGAAGCCTGCCAGACTCAGCAAAACACTATCCTCCATGCCTCCGTGCAGAGTACCACAGCTTTAGGTCATTAGGATCTGAGTTCCGAGAGTTGCAGACAGACTTCAGTGTTATGAAGACAAAACCCTCATCAGAAATGAAGCAGGCTGGGGGAACAAAGGATCCTGATAGATGGCAGAGCAAGAAGATGATAACAGAAGTGTCCAAATGTCCTCCCTGCAGAACAACCCTTATGCTCAGATGTGATCAAATCAGACAAAAGGGAAAGAAAAGAAGGGTAGGGTTAAGACCCCAGTGATTTCAGTTCTGAATGTCATAGTTCAGAGGATCGTCTTAAAGAGACTATGGAAATTTCCAGAATTCAAGTGTGAGACAAAGGAACAACCAATAACCATCAAATTCAAAGCCACCACTATATCTACTACTGGCATTTGGGATATGATACTTGACTAAGCACATAAATAGGTTCATGATTCCTGGTTTTCAGAAGATGTAACCTTGAACCCTCTCTACTAAAAGCATTTAGAAAGTTTGGTCAAAATCTCAATATATTTGAAAGATTCAAATTATTCTTCCAGGAAACATTTTCTAGAAAGGAGGAGGTGGTAAATATTTTGTCTTTGTCGACCATCAGATCTGTGAGACGATTCTGCAGGCCAGCATGAAACCAGCCATAGACACCAATGAACAAGTGAGCACATATCATCATTCATAGTCACAGGTGGCAATGGGCAAGATTCAATTCTTGGCCAAGCTTGCCAGTGCTTGCTCTACACAGTAAACTCTGAGGGGCTAGCCTGGAGATCAGAGGACTTTGATTGTAGAATGCTTGATCATGCTTGGGATAATTGTTAGCTGTCATTAGAAACATTTGTATGTTGCTTGGTACTGGGCAGGGCAGGCCAGCCCACAAGAGATTCAAACAACAAGAAATGGGGCTTGGTGTGATTCTGTAACTGCACTGATCGGCACACACATCAATAGGAAAACTTCTCTCTCTCTCTCTCTCTCTCTCTCTCTCTCTCTCTCTCTCTCTCTCTCTCTCTCTCTCTCTCTCTTTCTGGCTTCTTGCCTATCTTGCTTTCCACTGGGCTGCTCATCACTGACAAGTTCTCTCTAGGATCTATAGTGACAGACAGTAACTACCCAAATATTGCTGGTTACCTTGGCAGGGGAAACATCAAGTAAGGCACACATAATCCAGGTCTTAAAGTTCCTCCCACATTAACATGTTTCTTCTGCCTCCCAGTCCACAGAGAAGTTGTTCTTTTTAGAAGACAAGAGAAGTGCTCAGTTGAGTGGATAGAGAAGAAGGAGGAAACACAGGCTGGCTAATAAGGAACTCCTGGCCTGGGAGAGGGTGGCCACTGGAGCAAGGAGGTATCAGCAAGGACTTCTGAAGACTGTAGCATAGTTAATGGATGAAGATTCTCACATTTTTTAAAATATTTTATTTATTTATAAGCAGAAAGAGACAGAGACAGAGAGACATAGAGAGAGAGTATGAGCATTCCAGGGACTCTAACCTCTGCAAACAAACTTCAGATGCATGTGCCACTTGGTGCATCTAACTTATGTGGGTACTGGGGAATCAAACCCAGGTTATTAGGCTTTTCAGGTGAACACCTTAACCACTAAGCCATCTCTCTGGCCCCATTCTCATAAATATCTGTCTGGACCAAATCCTACATCATCTGCTTATGTTGGTTCCTGTCAGGCTCAGAATGCCCTTTAAGGTCACAGCACACATGCCAGGGAATATTTCATAGTTCCCTTGTCACCTCAAGGAAGGAAGAAGGAAGGAAGGAAGGAAGGAAGGAAGGAAGGAAGGAAGGAAGGAAAGAAGGAAGAAAGGAAGGAAGGGAAAGAGTTAGAATTTCCCATGAAAGCATGCAAAAGTGAAGCTTAAATGCTAACCACACACTTGCATCCTGAGAAGGTTTACAATTTTTTTTCTTTTATTTGTAAAGCATACCCACATTTCCAGCATTTTCTGTGTTAACTCAAAATGAAGCCCTGTGAGTGATGTACCAAGACCAATGACCTTTCTATTGATGGGCAGCTGGCATGGCTACTGTCAAGTGAAAGGCTGGTTCCACGTGTACCTGCTCAGGCTGGGTACCCAGGCCTCCCTGCTTGACTCATGCTTCAGTAACTAACCTAGAGTCAGCACCACTGTTACAAACACCAGTTGTTAAGGATGAAACAGAGATTGAAGCAGGTGGGCTGTGTGGGCTGCACAATGCTACACCTCCCAACTCTTCAGTAAGAAAGAACTTCACTGTGCAGTTCAGTGCACTTTAGAACACACACATGCAGACAGGCATCTCCTAGGAGCCAAAAACAAAGCCTGAGCAATCCAGAAGGGAAACACTGCCAGAATAAGCAGAACACTCCCTGGCTCTGCTCTGAGGAATGCCAAGATGCAAAACTCAGAAACATGTATTCCTGGCTTCTTTGCTCCTCCCTCGGTGGGAGCTTTCAGGCAGGTTGAGACCTTGACTTTCAGTCTTGGGATCTTAAGCCCAGAGCACTGCCTTTGGATACACAAAGCATGTTGAATAAAGAAAGAAGAGACAAAAACACAAACAAAAACATCAAGCCAAAGTGAGGGAGATATCTTTCTTCCTTTCACAAAAGAATTCACCGTGAGGTTCTCATAAATAGTATGTGCTTGGGACCACCTGGAAGACCATTGAGAGGCTATTAATTATCTAAGACATGGGCAAAAGTCAGCAGAGAAATTACATAAATGGCTTCTATTTTTACAACACTTCCTTCTCAGCTTTCCCCTGATTCCAGCTAAAGCTTATGGGATTAGTTTGGTTTATTTTGTTTTCTTAGCTGACATTAGTAATATAAAGAGGAGGCAATAGGGCTGAAGAGATTGGCTTAGTGGTTAAGGCATTTGCCTGCAACACAGAAGGACCCAAGTTCAATTCCCCAGTGCCCATATAAAGCCAGATGCACACGAGGGCACATGCATCAGGAGTTCATTTGCAGTGGATGGAGGCCCTGGTGTGCCCATTCTCTGTCTCTGTCTCTTTCTCTCTCTCAAATAAATAAAATATTGAAAAAAAAGAGTAGGCAATAAACTACCTTGTGATATATTCCAATATTACACTGAAGAGTATCAATCCACTTATAAAAGTATCTTTTTTATTCATTCTTTCATTTGATCAGTATCAAATGCCTATCATGTAATGGATTTTGTATGGAGAGCCGAGTTTAGCTTATAATTTGCAACATGTGGTTTAAAACATGGGTTTTAAGAGTAATATATCCTTAAGCTGAAGTGAGGGTTTCATTCTTCATCTTGATAATTGCATGGAAAACATCTCTAACTAACTTAGCTTTATCATAGGTGAAAAGCAGAGACAATAATATAATCCCTAAATCCTACTTGAATGACAGGAAAGAGAATACACCACTGCTGGGCACGGGATAGAGACTAAATAGTGTTTTAAGTTCTTCCCTTTTGGCTGGGCTGGATGTCCTGACTGATAAAGCAGATTGCCTCTTATTCAAACAAAGTGGAGTGCCTGAAGAAGCAGACCACCCACCTTATCATGCACCCGACTCTGAACTGCAAAGAGTAGTTTTAGAAAATGTAAACTTTGAAACATACCTGAATTCAGGAAGGTTCACTTAAACCAACAAGGAAACACAGGTTGCTCTGAGGAAGAACTGGATTAAAAAGAAAGAGGAGAGTCCCCAACCAGACATCAGCCAGCCATGCTTTTCACAGGGGATGCCTTCCCATCACTCATTCTCATACCCAAGCAAGGGGCATTTCCTACGGACCTGGTGTGTAATTAACCTGTGTAGGAGAGGGAGAAAACACAGCCATATTACCCTTTCCAGAAGTATGTGCCAGGTTCAGCAATACATGAATGTCAGTGTTATTTAGGGAACAGTTTAATAAAGGCTTGTCTTTGCTGGTCACCATCCAAACTCCTTATTATGGTACATTTATTCCGTAAGGTATTTATTGAACTTGTCAGACAGATCATATCAGGTAAAAAGCACTCAATAGCTTTTATCATCACTCCCTTTCAAATTGGCCATTTTGATATTTTGATTTTTTTTAATTCATTTTGAATTTTTTACTTCTCTGAGGATTTTCTATTGGAGACCTCCAGAGAAAAACAGTCAATAGGATAGATGACACATAGATAATTGATTAGATTGATGATTGATATATGGATGAAAATTATAGATAGATCTAGAATATAAAATAAATAAATAAAAGATGTATCAGTGAGTTATAAAAATGGGCTCATAATGTTACCGAGGCAGAGAAATACCACAGACTTCCACCTGTCATCTGGAGAACAAAGAAGGCAGAGGTGGAGCTCAGTCACATTGGATGGTAGAAAATCAGGAGTCAAAGGCAGGAAACGATGGATGTTCCAGTTCAAACAGATACAGAAACAAAATGGGTCCTTCCTGGGCCTTTTCATTCCAGGTTGGAACTCAACAGCTTAGGTGATAACCACTCACATTTGTAAGAGTGAGTCTTCATCAGATTCATAGATTTAATCAATAAAATCATCTATTGATTCAAATGATCATCCTTTTGGACACCAAAACTCCCTCAGAGACATATCCATGAATATACCATATTTATTCCACCAGGTATCTGAGTATCTCATAGTATCTACCAAGTATATACTATGTGTAGTATTTGAGCCCAGTCAAGATGCCCCATAAAATTGGCCATCTTATTCAGCAGGAAAATATTATTCTATTATTCATTTGATCTCTTTTACATATATATAAAAAATCAAATCCTAGGAAGACTGAAGGCCTCTACTAAAATATATGTCTGTGTTAATGCATCAAAGTCATTTATGTTAAGCCCATTATACAAGATGCCTAGTTACAACCAAAAATATAAATAATAAAGGAACTGTAGCATACTCTAGACACAAAGTGATTCACAGAATCAGATTTTGCTGTGATGCCAATGTGGGAAGTATCATACAGAGAATTAAAAACATTAGCTTTCTAGAGGTTTAATAAAAATAGGGGGAAAAATCCAAGAACATTTTGGAAGTTTCAAAGGCAAGATAAAGGTAGGAAGCAGAAATAGTAGATTTGAAAAATATAGAAAGAGATGAAATATGCTATTTATAATTCTACTGAGTTGAACAACACTGTCCCAAATCTATGTCCACATGGAGCCTCAGAATGTGAGCTTATTTGGAATAGGACCATTTCAGACATTATTAATGAAAATGAAATCATATTAGATGAGAGTTTGCCCCAAATCCTGTGGCTGGTATCCTTGAAAGGGGAGGAAGAAGAGGCTATATAAAAATATGGGCAGAGACTGGACTTGTGCTACCATAATCCTGATATTAGCAGTTCCAATGTCTGCTGGCCTGGGCTATCAAAAGCTGGAATGAATAAGAAAAAGTTTCTTCAACCTACCTACCCTTCAGGGGATCATATCTCTCCTGGCACTTTGATTTCAGACTTCTAGTATCTAAAAACTGATGTTAATCTCTGTTATAAATGCACTGAGTTTGGGGCATTTTGTTAGAGCATCCCTACAGAACTCAACCAACAGACTCCTCAGTATTCTCACATAGCCAAGGAAATTATCTGTGACTAAGATTGAGAGAAATTACCAAAACGATAACCCAAGAAAGTTAAACAAATTTTATATACAAGAGATCATCTGAGAGTTGTAGGATCGTATTAAATGTTGTAACCAACATGTAATCATAATCCCAGGGGCAGCAGAGGGAGAGAAGAATAAAGAAGTAATTGAGGAATTTTTAAAAAATCAATGACAGAGCTAAAAAATCTTACTGAACACTGAACAGAATGGTTACCAGTACAAACCTATGATCCGCAAGGGAGCACATCCTATGCAAATGGAAGAAAAATCCAATTTAAACAGGAAATATAAACAGATGTTGGGGATATAACTCAGAACTCATGTTCACATGGAGATAGTATCTACATTGTAGGGTCAGATAGTATAAGAATCTGCTTATAGACAGATAGTCCAGGTTGGGAGCTGGCACATGGAAGTCAATCCACAAATATGTTCTCATAATTCATTTCTTTGCTCAACTCACACTGCTTCCTTTGCTGTTCTCTGTGAGCTACACGTGCAGGTGACTTATAAGATAGCATGTGAGGTATAGAATACACAACCATTGCACTACCACAGCATGCACATCCAAGAAGCAAAGGTGCTTGTGTCACAGTTAGTTTTCTTGAAACTATTCCACATTTTACCCAAGTCATAGTGAATTATTCAAGGAAGAATTTTCATAATTATTGATCACCTCTGGGTTTTATTATGAAGTGACACTCAAGTCTTTGTGTGGGTGTTTCTGCAAGGACTTTTCTCCAGCTAACAAAGGCACCTTTCTGACCTGGCACCACCCCAAGCCCACGCCTGTCTGTTATGGTTGCTCCCAGCACTTGCACATTGGCTCCCCAGCAGTGTGAATGGGGGAGAGGGTACTGAGCACATTTTGCTTATAAGCGCCTCCCCTCTACTGAGGGCGTCACCACTGAAGGTATCACTTTCCCAGAATTGTTTTTATGTAAATTTCATTGGTACTGATGGGATCTGGCCCTCAACATGCCCAGTGAGAGCCCTGGGCAAAGTCTTAACCAAATGAGTTTTCAGAGTCACCCCAGCAGGCCAACAGGCACCTGGTTCACTGCATGGACCAGACAAGATGGCTCTCAGGGACCTCAGCACCAGCAGCCTATTTGATGAGGTAAATCTGAGTCAAGACTCCAGACATCAGCCTCCATATACAACAGGCTTGGACCTCCCAACACTAGCCCACTTACACACACATGTACACTGAGGCATGCAGGTATGTATACACATGTCAATACTCCCCACACATTCCTGCATGTTCATTGAATCCCCCACACACATTACAGCTACACACATTCACCCACACTCACACAAACACACGCATAGTTTTGCACACACGTGAGCATATATGTACAGACCCAAATGCACACTCACCTAACATTTTCTCTTCCTCCTCTTATGTAACTGTCACATAAAATTATCTCCCAGGCCCTGACCTCTTCCTAACCAGCTCTGGGTTCAGCTTCAATTGCTGCTTTCATATAAACTATCTTCTTCCAAAAGAAGAAGATAAATAAAAGAAGAATAAGAGAAGATAAATACTGCTTATTTCTTCCCCCTTGAAAAAAAAATGCTGGGCAAGATGGAAGGAAGAGAATTACCTCCAGCCATTGCTGGGCTATAGGTAACTGAGAAATCAAACTGGAGCTGAGCTGAAAACCTCCTCCCTGTTAACCAGCTGACAGAAAGCTGGAAAAAACTATGCAAAGTCTAATGATGGGCCAGCCAGGGGCAATAGTGGTATGTCTGTTATGGGGAAACCAACCACTCTCTACTTGAACTGGATTTCCATTCTTCAGGATGGAATACATGTCTAGTACTGAAGACCTAGTCAAAAGCCTATGGTTGAGGAAGTCATGAGCCCTAGGGAAGTAATGCCTGCTGTTGTCTGGGTAAATGCATATATTATGCCCACCAAACTACCTTATCATCACTTTTTAAAATGTGTATACCCATATGTAAATGCTGCTATCACTTTTGGCTGGAGAAGCTTCTCTTTTCAGATAGCTGTGACCACCAGGATGACTCAAAAGGCACCATAGTGCTGAGAAGAAGTGACAGTGGAGTTTTCAACACTGGCAGCCTCTATCACACCTTCCAAACTCAGGTTCAATTGCATAAGAGGTGGTGGAAGAATTGTAAGAGCCTAAGGAGGGTAGGACTGCTTAAAATGAAATCTTCCAGAGACATAATGATCTTGATACTCATGACTTTGCAGTGCCTGATAATACTCTACACAATACCTTCATAATAGGAGGAAAAGATGATAACATCATAACAAAACAGAATATAATTGAGAGGGGAAGGAGCTATGATGTATGGATTTGTGAGGGTGAAAATGGTGGTGGGGAGGGAATTATCATGGTTTATTGTCTATAGTTATAGAAGCTGCCAATAGAAAGTTTGAAAAGTACTACAGGGCCAACTAAGAGAATCAGCACTGGAAAGAGAAAATTCCTCCTCAGTTGTCTCTCAGGAGAGATTGCAGCCCAATCCCCAACTGATCAGAGGCCTCCAGAGAGCACAGAGTGCAGAGGTGTCCCTAAGAGTTATGTTCAATCAATGCCCAAGCTGGGTCAGCTCCAAGCAGAGTGATCAGGGAGACATATACCCTGCCTATCCTGGTTCCCATTTTCCCATTGAGGAAAAGAAGCTCAGTGAACAGCCATCCTGCTGTGGCTAGAGAGCCAGGCCTCTCTCATGATTAAAGACCTTTCCCCTGCCCTTGTCAGCTCCCACCCCTTACTATCAAACATTCTGGGTGACCTCAGGTGGTTAAAGAAAGCATCAAAACAGGCCCTCTGGCTTGGCCTTCCATGTTTTGGGATCATTTGCTCTGATCCATCTCATTCATGGGGCACTTATCATGTAGAGGACAAGACAAACCCCAACTTAACCCATAGAAAGTTGCATGCAGATAGCATCTCCATGTTCCACTCAGAAGAAAAGGCTCTGAGTTACAATGACCTTCAGGAGGCCATATGTCTCTTAAGATGGCATGAACACAAGCAGAAAAATTTTCCCCATGGTCTTAAAAAGATAAAAAAATATTCCATTTATTCCATTCTATTTCCTTTTTATGCTAGCCTATGAACAAGGAACCTCTTGGCCCCAATCTATGGACAATAGGTCATGGGAAATATTTTAAGTGAATTTCTATGTTTGGTAACAATAATCCTTACTTCTTAAGATATCAGAATCTCATGGAGCTAAAATAAGCCCTTGAAGTTCAGTTATCTATGTATGTATCAGAGAAATAAAAAAACTCCATACTCAGGGGTTTATAAAAGCAGACCTATCAAGGTCTGATGACTTTGGATTTTCTTATACTCAAAATTACAGTGAGAAACAATGAACTATGGGCATGCTTATAGGCTTCACACAGCTGGACAGGGGCCAGCACAGTAAAGTTGCCAAAGCAGCTTGAGTCAGTGGACGGAATATCTCAGTGACACAGAGCCATGGCTATCAGCATACATATTGTCAGTGGCTCCTTCTATGCTACAATGGCAGAGGTAAGGAGTATGACAGAAAAGAAATGTTAGACTTTGCTAAATGGGGCACAGAGGACATAGGGTTAAGGGAAGTTGACAGGCTGAAGCCCCGGGTACCTTCTGTGCTAAAATCCGGCAGGTGCTTTGCCACCTCCACCCTTAACCCTAAAACTCCTGGCTCCCTAAAGCAAGCCACAGTGCTGATCCACAGTGAATCCAGTGTTCTCACCTCAGCAGGGCTAGCTATAGATGACAGACCCAGGTGACAAATTTCTCTGCAACCATCACCATGGAATCCATGTCTAGAATCACATATTTCCCACTGCTCAGGCCCCTCAACTTATGCAAATTAGGCATTCACAGGTTGTCTGCACTCACCTATCCACTCCCGGGATGGCCACTCACCACCCTGCCTGACCAATCCCCTTGCCCTCCCCTGCCCCTAGTCCTTCTGGCTTCTTTTCTCTATAAATATAAGCTCTCCACATTCAATAAATGACACACAGACACACAACACACATTTGCTCACACCTGTGTCCCACTCTCGTATTGCGCCCAGCTCTGTGGAACCGCCCTGCTTCCTTCCAGTTCTGCCACAGACCAAACACAGACACCGCAGGGACCTGTGGCCTGAGCTCCACCCTAACTGCCACCAGAGCTCCCAGAGGAAATGAAGAGAATGACAAAGAAACATCTCATAATGAGGAAAATAATTACCACATGCCCTTCTGCAGAGAACAAAACGTCATTTGCAATAAGCCAGTAAGATAATATGGCACCTTCCAGATGTAGGAAGGGGACCTGTCTTGGTGGCCCTCAGTCACAAACACTAAAGCTAGGATACCCAAATTTGTGCACAAGCTCTGAGGACCTCATAGAGTGTCTCGAGTCTTCAGCTTCTCAGCCATGCTGTTCTCAAGCACTTTTCCCTCTTGTCTATAACTGATTTAAGATTTAAGGCTCAGGAGGCTGAAGATGTAGGTCAATTGGTACATTGCTTATCTGGTATGCACAAAGCACAAAACCCTGGGTTTAACTCCAATCTTGGTATAAGGTGGGCATGGGGTGCACACATGAAATCCTAACACTTAGGAGGTAGAGACAGAAGGATAAGAATATTAAGGTCATCTTTGACTACATGACAACCTCAAGACCAGCCTGGAATATGTGTGAGACCCTGTGTCAAAAAAAAAGAGGATTTGAGGCTTAGAAGTGAATGATCACTCCATAAATTATACACACGTAATAAACTCATGTAACATAGTAGAATACTTCATTCTCCTAACTTAATATGGAATTTGTTTCTTATTAAAATATATTTATTTATTAGAGAGATATGGGTGTTTTATAAATGATAGATAGATAGATAGATAGTAGATAGATAGTAGGTAGATAAATAGATGAATGGATAGACAGACAGACAGACAGACAGACAGACAGACAGACAGACAGACAGATAGATAGATAGATAGATAGATAGATAGATAGATAGATAGATAATGGGCATGCCAGGGCTATAAACAAACTTCAGATGTATGTGCCACTTTGTGCATCTGGCTTTACATGAGTACTGGGGAATCAAACCCAGGCTGGAGGGCTTTGAAAGCAAGCATTTTTATGCCTGAGCCTCCTCCCCAAACCTAGAATTTATTTTGTACTATAAATCCTCGCTATTAGTAAACCTGAATTTAGCAGAAGCCAGCATGTCCTGAGTTAGGAGCCAAGCCTCAAGCTGTTTCAGAAAGCTTTCTATTATCCATATATTAAAAGCAATCCTTTGAATTGCAGGAAAAATTGATGCTAAAAGACTTGGTGACATCCTCAGAGTTGTCCAGAAGGGAAAGGCAGAGGGGGCATTGGGAGTCAGGTCTGTGGTTAATGGAGCCCTAGGCTATTCCAGGTGTTCCAGGCCACAAGCTTGTGGCGCTGGTCTGAGGTGACTCCTCCACTGATTACAGCACAGATTCCACCTCACCTTATGCACAATGCCCCAATGATTCCTAGACACAAAGATGGAGCACTTGAAGGACCTGAACATTCTGCACATTAATCAAGATTCTCGTCCCTCCCTCCCTCCTGACACCAAGCAAGGGACCCCTGCAGCTGATTCTCAGCCTGAGTGGCTCCATAGAATACCCGCATGATGGCTAGTACCCTAGGTTCTGCCAAGCAGAGCCACCAGCCCTGCTCTGGTGAGAATGATGGTTTTTTCAGAGAATCTTGTGTGAAGACAAACAAAGGGCACTCACTTGCCAGCCTGCTCTCTGATCCCAATCAATTGTAGAAAAGGCACATTATAAAGACATTAGCAGTCAACCAGGGCATGAGCAGTTCCTGAGTGGGTAGTGAGTATAGCATGGGTGACTTGTCAGAAGCCAGGACACAGCTGAACACAAGCAACTCTCCACCATCTCAGAGCTCCCTAAGAGTCTGCACTCTGAAGGCCCAAATCCTGGCACCTCTGTATACATGAGCCATTTTATGTTAGGGTGAGTCACAGGCCTGGCTGGGGCATGGGAGAGAGGCTCAAGAGTTTGCTTCCAAAGTGAGCAGATGGCACAACTATGTTCCATGTGTGAGAGAGATCACGCCCAGCTAACAGGAGCATTTTGACAGAGCCCCAGATAGCGTGTTTATCAATCCTGACTTGGTATTTGACAGGCGCTGCCTGCTGGCCTCAGCTCCTCACAGCATGGAGAAGCCTTCCACTATTGAGGTCACAGATGTCAAAGCCTGCTAACACATATTCCAAAATGTCAAAGTCACCCTCTGCATCTCTCCCCCCCCCCTCTCTCTCTCTCTCTCTCTCTCTCTCTCTCTCTCTCTCTCTCTCTCTCTCTCTCTCTCATCCTAATCTTTCATCACAAACCAAAATCGACACTAGGAAGTTGGATCCTTGGGAAAATCAGTGACATGCCTCTGATCAAGGCCCTGAGAGTCCTTGATTCTTTCTGAAAGGACACAATATGCCTCTTATCTGTCTTCTTGTTAAATGAATACCCATAGTAGAAAACAGTTAACAAGCTAGGCATGGTGGTGCAAGCCTTTAATCCTAGCATTTGAGAGGCAGACATTGGAGGATCACTATGAGTTTGAGGCCAGAGGCAGACATTGGAGGATCACTATGAGTTTGAGGCCATCCTGAGACAACATAGTGAATTCCAGGCCAGCCTGGGATAGAGTGAGACCCTTCATCAAAAAAAAAAAAAAAAAAAAGAAGAAGAAGAAGAAGAAAAATAAAAAGAAAGAAAAGGTAATAACCCCATCCTTAAACCTCCAAACTTTGCTAGTGACTGCCCTACTCACATTATAAGTTTGAGGTTTTGAGCTTTAAAATGGAAATAATTGTCTGCAGATGGAGATTACTGTTAGCACACTTGCTTAGAAAGCACAAGGACCTAGGTCAATGACCAGAACTATAATAATAAGAAGAAAATTTAAAAAAATAGTGCCTCACTAATCCACAGCAAACATAAACACTTTGCAAAACAAGAAATACTTTTAACCATAAGACAATTCTATCAATTATTAATAAATGTAAGAGTGTAGCTGTTAGTTGTGGAGGTCAAGCATCTCATCCCCCCCACCCACAAAATAAAAAGAAAACTTTCTGCAGTGGGTCGGGGTCTGACCAGAAAGCAGTTCAGATGAAGGCTGGATTCATCCAGGAGCAGCTAACCTCAAACATCTGGTGACTGTGTTGAGAAAGTGGGGCCATGAAAACATGGGAAGGCAGGAGAAATCCAGATCAGGGGAACATGAGTCTAGTTGAAGGTGACTAATGGAAGCCCTCTGAGATGAAATGTGTATTAGTTACTGTTCTCATTGCTGAGACCACATATACCAGAAGAAGCTAAACACATGAAAGGTCTATTGTGGCTCACAGCTCAGAGAAGCATAGTCCCCATGGCAGGAAAGGCATTTGGGTAAGAGCAGCTGGGCCCTTTGTGCCAGCCAGGAAGTAGTGGCTTCAGGCTTTCTCCCTTTTCTTTGTTATTCAGATTGAGCATGGTGCTACCTACATTCAGGCTGGGTCTTCTCTTGCCCATTAATTTTTTTTTTCTGAAAAGCCTTCATGCAAAGGAGTGCCTCCCTAATGTCCTGGGTGTTTAACTCCCTTCAAGCTGACAATCAAACTTAAGTAACAACAAGGTCTGTAAATGAAGGCATGGAGAGCACAGGGTAGAGAGTCTTTAGAGAGAGACAACCCCAAGATCTCTGGGTCCAAGGCAGAAAATGTCTGCATGTGGAGCCAGACTGTGCTGGAGGTTGAAAGCTTTGTTCCAGACCAGGAACCTGCCCCAGGCACTATGCTGCTCAGAGCATCAGTTTTGCTGTTGGTGTAAAGAGAAAAGTGGATCATTCCTTTGCCTTCGTTGAGTTTATGCCTCACCTGCTTTCCCAAGGGGTTTCTTAAAACAAGAGACTCTATTTGACTCCATTCCCAGTGCTCTAACAATCTCCCTGTGATAAAGCATGCCAGTGAACTCCTCATGACACGAGGAACTGGAGACGGCTACTCTAAAGTTGGATACATATTTAAGTACTTGGGGAAAGAATAAGTGGATTGGAGCACACAATTCACACCAGGGTTGGCAGTAGCTATCCAATTTGGTTAATGAAATAAGTAAATAATGCACAGAAATAGCATTGATACTGAAGAAAACAAGTTTAAGTGAAAAACAGTAAAGCAATGGATAATGAAAGATTTGGTCTCCAGTTCTATCACCAAGAATTGCAGAGAACATGAGACAACTCTTTTTGGGTGTTCAATTTGTTACAAGGTGTGTGAAACAATTATGTTACATTTCTCATGCCTTGACTGAAATAACTAAACAAGCAATTTAGAAGAGTTTGAAGGACTGGAAGGAGAAAGTCTCAATCCATCCTGGAGAGAGGATATGTCCCTGGTAATGTACCAGTGTTGTAGAGCTATCACGATTGTGTACCTCTGAACTGAAACATTCCCTCCTAGAATTGAGCAGGATACTTCAGACTCAGGAAGTAAGTGAATCTTACAGGAATCAAGAAGTAAACAACTTTCACCAAAATCAGGAAGCTCCTGAAATTTACAAGATTCATAAGGCTGCTTCTCAAGATTATATAAGCTGTAACCTAGATGCCTACAGGTCAATTCAGGGAGCTCCAGAGGTACAGCATTCATGAGTTGCATCCAGGCCAGAGGGTGGGGGGAGGCATGGCATTTCAGTGATGCAGCTCTCTTCAGTCATCCCTGCTCCTGTAACTCCAACAAACTCACTGGTTCATTAAACTAGACTTGCTTCTTTGGTCTGTTTTGAGGATCCAGATTGAGATGAATAGAGGTTTGTTCACCTCTCTGATCCAGGAAAAGTCACACAACAGGGAGCTCGTGGTGGTGACTGTAGTGGTTTGATTCAGGTGTTACCCATAAATTTAATGTGTCCAGTTCATGGCAGTATGGGAATTTGAACCTTGTTGGAGGTATGTGGGGGCAGGTTTATGGAGATTATAGCTGGCTTCCCCTTGCGAGCTTTTTTCACACCTTCCCACCGCTGTTTGCTGTTTGCAGTGCTGTGGAGGAGGTGACGTCCACCCCTCTGTTCATGGCATCATTTCCCCTGCCATCATGGAGCTTCCCCTCGAGTCTGTAAGCCAAAATAAACCCACTTCTCGACATGCTGCTTTTTGTTGGGTTCGTTATTGCAGCAATGAGACATTAACTACAACAGTGACTTCCTCATATGGCATGGACCAGAAAACAAAGATGGCAGGCCAGAATCAAAGGTAGATATAACAAAAATGCCTCTCCCAGGATGCATACTTCTGCCAGCAGATTCTATCTATACAACCCTGTGTGTGTGTGTGTGTATGTGTGTCCATGATTAACTCTAGGGCTTTACGTGAGCTAGGCAAGGCTTCTACCACTGAATTGTATCCCAAGCCTCCTGCTTGAGCCACTAAGTGGCAGAGATTCTTGGCATGTAGTACCATCCTGGCTCGTGCCACTTCCTTATCCTTCCAAATCCCATTCTTTGGCATCTTCCTGTGATTCCCAAATCTACTAGCTGAATACTTCCCTTATCAGAGCCACTGCTCCCCTGTGCTTCTGAGTGGTGAGCTTGACTACCAGAGCCTGTCTTCACTCATATGTGATCTTCAAGACAGTAGAAACCCGATGCACAAATAATAAATAGCATTTCTTTTGTACAAAGGAAACAGTCACTGAATTCTACTTCTGAGCACAAAGGACTTGGTGGGCAGCTGGGTCATATGAAAGAGGGAGAAACAGACAATAAGGATAGACACATATTTCTGGATCCATGGAAACTCTTGCTGGCCCATGGCTTGATAGATGGATAGATAGATAGATGATAGATAGATAGATAGATAGATAGATAGATAGATAGAAAGAAAGATAGATAGATGATAGACAGATAGATAGATAAATTTAGATAGTCTAGGAATATAACTCAGCAGTAGCGTATTTGCCTCCCCCCCCACACACAAGATGCTGGGTTCAAAGAAACAAACAAAGAAACATAAACAGATTGTTACCAAGGTATAGGCATAGATAGGACCGATGTAAAGTGGGAGCTGTAGCGATGAGTGTGGACACTGACCCTTTCGACCATACTCCACACTGAGTCCCTCTGAGTTTTTGAACTCTGCATATAATTTGATCTCTCCCTCTATCAAACTTCATCCAATATCTCTCATCAGGTTCCTCCCTCCCCATTTACAAGTTTAAGTGAAAAACACTAAAGCGTGGGAATACTGAGGGAAGGGATACCATTGTTTGCTGTCTTCTTAATTTCCTCTAGAGATGCTGGCAGAAGTAGCCTTCTCTTGTGGAACCAGGAAAAGTAAATGTGAAGTGCAGTCATTCACTGTGCACTTGGCCTCCCAGGTGCAGCAAAGACAGTGTACATGCATTTATAATACTGCTCTATCAAGGATCATCAGCATGACAGAAATGAAATTGCCTTATCACAAATATATCAGTAAATTATAATAGGAAGTGATCTGAAAGACTTTTAAAATAGGCTGGGAATTACACTGGGATGATTGTAATCATATTGATTAAAATCTTTAGTTTGAAAAGCAAATTTTTAAAAAAATCATTTCAGTTTTTCATTGGAACCAGAAATTTCAAAGCTTGACTTTGATTTCTCCTTCCAAATAATCCAGATAGAAAAATACCCCCATCACATCTGATTGTCAGTTACTAGGCTGAGCATCTTTGCTCTTTTTGTAGTCAGCCACATGACCCTGGGAAGAATCTCCAAACCAGACAGAGTTATGAAAGGAAAGGATGTATTGAAGCTACAGATCCAGGGGAAGTTCCATAATGGAGAAAGAGACTGGCCCCCTTTCACAGGTCCAAGCAGAAAGAGAAAAACCCATCACGGGCACCACACCCACTACAGCAAAACAAGAAGGGGGAAGACAGGAGATTCCTTTCCCCTTTATATAGCCTTAGGGTGGGGTCTCTCAACCCTATCCCAGACTTGTTGAATTCAGGAATCTCTGGAATTTCCTTCCTGCACTGTCCTCCCAGGAAGGGATGTTCATTTCTAGCTTCTCTGAGCTTCCATAAGGAATCCTGCCTCCCCAGAGGGTTGCCTTCCCATGAACATCCTCAGAGACTCACCTAAGAGTGTTAAAAAGATCAAGTTGACAACAAAGCCTAATCATCACAGCTCTCCTAAAGAAAATGTGGACTGTGGCAGCATTCAATCTCTGCAGACCTTTACAGTTCTTCCCCATTGCAGTAAATAAACTTCAGCAGATTGGACACACGAGGTGTCACTATATTTAAAAGTTCATGCTGAACATTTTGCTCAGTTGGAAAAGATCAGGAGCCTGAGGATGTGGTGCTTTCAGCATTCACTCAGGTAAACTTCGGTGACCGTGACCCTGTAATGTGCTCCCTGCTGGCAAAAACAATGCATCACTTTTCCATCCTCCCCACTGAAAACCTCTCAAAATGAGCCAAAGTACCTCAATGAATGGCAATTTCTCTGTATTGTATTGCTTCTTTATAATATTCAAGCTGCCCACACAAACAAGCAGAAACCTGTTTTGTTTTAACTCTGCAGAGGGAAGTCTCCTGCCCTTTGAAACAATAGGCGCTCAGAATGAGATGGTGCATGAATGTGCTTAGCATCTCACTGCAACCTGAAAAGCACAGTCAAATCTGGCATGTCAACTGGCTGTTTTGTCCTTCTCTTGCCAAACTATTGGTTCAACTGAATTTTTTGAGAGGTGTTTTTCTTGATTTCAGTATAGTTTATTCAAAATGAATGCCACTCTTCAAGCAGCCATGGCGAAAAATTGATAGTTTCTTCTCCCTCTGTTCTACCTGCTGAAATTCTGTAAACTGGCTGGGCATATGGCACATGTCTGCACTCTTGGTATGAGTTTTAGGACACCCTGAGCTATAGAGTAAGACTTGTCCAAAAACAACGACAACAACAACAAACACATGTAACTAACTTACTAAGACAGACCTGGAGAAAGAGCTTAGTAGGTGAAGCTCCTGTCTCCCAAGCATGAGGACCTGAGTTTGATCCCCACTTAAATCCTGGCATGGTAGTGAGCATGCACAGTGCTGGTGAGGCAGAGGCGGGAAGATCCCAGGAGCTTGCAGGCCAGCTAGTCTTGGCTAATGAATGAGCTTCACATCAATTAGAGACTCTGTCTCAAACAGATGGAAGACATACCTGAGGTTGACACTTGAAGTTGTTCCTTGTCCCCACATGCATATGCACCTGTATACATACATATGGCCCACACATGCAAGCACACATATCAAATGCACACTTACCATGAATACACACATGTGTGTGGTTGTTGGTTTTCATCAGCTGATGCTTCTTCCAAGGTGAAATGCCATTCCCAAAGCTAGGCAACACTTCAGGATTTGGGTTTTGGTTTTGTTTTGGGGTTTTTTTGTATTTATTTATTTGTTTGTTTGTTTTTTACTTCTGAAGCATTGGTCCAACCTTAAAGATAGTCTTTATTTCATTCTGACTATGCTATAAACATTGAATATAAGCATTGTCTAAGAAGTAGAAACCATGTCATTTAGGATATAATGGATGACTAGGAAATGCTTCAAATTCTACAAAGGCAAAAAGTAATAAGCTGAAAGTGACCTTTAGCTCTTTCCTACATTCCAATCTAATAACTTTATAAATTAATTAACTAATTAATTAGATTGGCTTACAGGCTAAAGGGGGGTCAGTCCAACAACAGCTATCTGCATATTGGAAAGTCTGAAAACCTCGTAGCTGCTCAATCCATGAGGCTAGATGCTTCAACAGTCCAAGTCTGGCAATGTGGGAACCTGCTAAGAGGCACAGAGGATATAGGGTTAATTGAAGTTGAGACCGGCTGAAGCCCTGATAAAGTCTCTGACTTGCTGAGACACGGAAGGCATTTCACCACCCTCCTCTTTTGATCCTAAAACCTCCGGGCCCCCTGGCAAGCCACAGTGAGCCCTGTGTTCTCACCCCAGCTGTGCTGGACAATAAGGTGACAGTTCCTCCATAGCTGCCACCATCGAACCCAGGGCTAGGATCACGTACTTCCCGCCACTCAGAACTGAGCAAGCCCCTCAACTTATCTACGCAAACTAGGCATTCACAAGTTACTGGCCCCCGCCTATCCACTCATGAGACATCCACAGACCACCCAGCCCCAACCAATCCCCTTGCTGATGCCCCTGCCTCTGATTTTCCTGGCTTCTCCTCTATAAAGATGACCTTTCCACATATAATAAAGGTTCTGCCCCCTGCGGCTGTATCCCGAGAGTCTTTTCTCTCATAGGCTCATGTCCTGCCCACCCAGCTCTGCAGAAAAACCAGGAGTTGATGTGCTCCCTGACTCCTTAACTCAGCCAGGGACCCACCAGTGGCTGCCAAGCCACAGCTAGCACACAGCCACCAGCGCAGTGTCTGTGGAACTGACAGCCAGTGAAACGATAGCTCAGCATGCAAACGACATGGCAATAAAGGCCTGGAGGACTGCTGGAGAGGTGCTGGTCTTCAGTTCACACTAGAAAGCTGAAGAAGCTGCCTTCTGATGTCTGCAAAGGATGGTGTGGTAGTTTGAATGTATGTCCCCCATAGGCTCAGGGTTTTTTTTTTTTATTAAAGTTTGTAACATGGGTCTCTAGCCATCTGGCTGGAGGAGGTGTCAATGGGGGAGGATCCTGGGGTCCAGCCCTAAAGCATGTTTGGAGATTGATCTGATTTCTAGCCCAAAGGTATGCATAACAGTGTGAGCTCTGCCTGGAGACCCTGCTGTTTGTTGTTTTTGGTGTTTGCTGGCTGGTGATGGTTTCTCTCTGCTTGCATGTATGGAAGCAGCTTTTTCCACCACTGATGGAACTTCCTCCTGCATCTGTAAGCTTAAAATAAACCCTTCTTCCCCTAAACTGTGTCTGGTTTGAATGTTCATCCCAGCAATGTGAAACTGTCTGCAACAGTTGGCAACAACAGTGTAGACCTCTTTACCAATGAGTAGCTAGGCAATGAACAATTTCTTTTTCTAGAACCTCCTTATACATAGTTCACCACTGGAAGGACTGTCTCTGCTCAGGGAAGGTCTTTCACACTCAGGTAATCCTTCCTGGAAATAGTCTAAGAGACCATCTTAAGATTGAATCAATCTGACAAGTTAACAGTCATGCTGTACTTTGGCAATGCTGATGAATTTTAAAGTTTCTGAAATATCAGTAACATTATTCAGGTTTACAATGCTGAAAAGGGAAGATTAAAAAATTTTGGCATTGAGCACCATAACTTTAGTCTCCACTGAGATGGAAGAGTTGAGAATTATCTTCATCTTTATTATTTCACAGGATAGGAAGAAGGGAATTGAAGAAGACAGTGAGTAAGAGGCCTTCAGACATACAAAAGGATGAGTGCCCCTGCCTGGGCACTGTCCTCTCAGTCCTCTGTGCCCACCACTCTGTCATGACAGAGAAACCTGTGAAACCAAGGTGAAACTGGTTTATTACTTTCCCCTTTCATATGCATGGCGTAGTAAGAAAGGCAACACCTGAATGTGGAGCCAAGAGATCCAGGCAGACACGTGGTCTATGGGAGAGACAGCCAGTCCCTTGGTGTCTGAGGCTTGAAGGAGTAGACTCTGTAATACTCAGAGCCCTCCCTATCTGGGAGCAAAGTGGGGTATCACAAAGAATGCAAACATGTCTAGAACATCTCCTGCCAAGCTTCTCCAGGTGCCTGTGTATTTGGGATTTCCTGGGACATGTCCCTATGCTCACTACCATGTATGGCCTCCAGAGCTGTGTCTCCCTTGTGTAGAGATGACAGATTCTGTCCTTGGGTCCAGAGATCACAGGCAGCCATTAAAGCTGCCACATGTCCAGTACAGGGATGGCTACCCATAAGCTTTTCCTGTTGTCCTGCAAGCCTGATATCCAGAAGAGGGGAGCATATATTATCCATGTCACTGCTGTCTTCATCATCTTTCAGACATGACACTCCCTCCTATATCTTCTACAACACAAACAAGAAGGGACTGTATCTCTAAGGATGTTGACACAGGCTGTCAAATGACCTGATTTGCAAGTGTGCTTGAAGTCCCTTTACTGTGATGATTCTATTTTATTTTATTTTGTTAATTAATTAATTTTCATTTGAAAAGTGTCTTGCTGTTTCCCAGGCTGGTCTCAAACCCCTGGGTTCAAGCAATCCTCCCCCTTCAGCTTCCTGAGCAGCTGTGACTATGGTTGAGAACCAAGTGTACAGTTTGTGACTTTAATAATTTTTGAACTATGTAATGTGGAGCAAAAATCTAAGAGAGGGCTATATATTTTTCAGGATATCCTTGGCCTATTTAAAAAATACCCAATAACTTTATGTATCATCATTGTTTATTGTGAACCCCTAAAATTCTGAAATGTCTTTATATGAAAGGAAAACTAAGGCTTGCCATTGTACCTGAGGCCCCAAACCTGTCCTCAGAACTCAGCCCATCTGAGCTGCCAGGAGAGGCTCTACTCAGACAGGCTCCCTTCTGCCTTTCAGCTCTGCCACCACCTCTCCTTTGCACACACAATCACACACAAATACTTAAATACACATAAGCATATACACAAGCATGCACACAAGCACATAGACACATAGACACACACAACTTCACACACAGACACACACTGGGAGTGTACAGTCTCATAGCATGCAGGACACATCTTTTCATTGCATTGCCCTGTGCAAACACAATGAAGTCTTATGCAGCAGAATCTTAGG